>APFE031021252.1:245431-263223 GCA_000404065.3 Pinus taeda
AAGCTATTGATAAGTTTGCAAACAAGATCTATTCATGGTTAGGGAAATCTACTAAAAGACATGGAGAATTGAAAGAGCTAATGGAGTCATTTCAAATCACAAGGCTAGAAGTGTTACAAATTCATCATATTAGATGGCTTTCTAGAGGAAAAGTCATGGAAAGACTCGTTAAGCTCATGCCTGCTTTGTTAAGGGACTGGGAGTTCGTGGAGAAAAAAATGTATGAGATGGCTACAATATTTGAAGTTCAATTTTGCATCCATTTACTTGTAGATGTGCTTATTGAATTAAATAATTTGAATCAAAAGTTTCAAGAGGATCATGTTGACATTACATCTATTGGAACAACTTTGGATATCACTATTAGCTTGCTTCATAAGCGATTTCTAAGAGGCACATTTGGGGCAGGTGCAATGCATACATCATCCTTCTTAAATAAAACACAACAAGGAACTCTTGAGTTTGCATATTGCACAGGTATAGTATATGTACATGAATTGAGGTTTCAGATTTTTCCAAAGCCACAAAGATCAGGGACACTAGATGACTGCATTACGCTGGGAAAGGATTTTGTAATGAAGGTGATTGACTCTTTAAATGCAAGGTTCACAGGTTTACCTATTTTTAATGTAGCTAAGTTTTTTAGTCCTCGTAATTATTATGAGGATATGGATGACAGAGAATCTCAAACAAGATGGTTGACATGTTTATGTGAAAAAATTAGTGTTGGAGGCTTGTTTTTTGTGGACAACATTAAATGTATGTGTGAAATGGATGAATTTTTATGTACTATGTATAAATATTATCCAAAAAAGCATATGTTTGGAGCATGGGATCTATGTGGAGGTGAAATTGAATGGTTTGAAGGATTTCCATGCTTAATGCAACTATGGAAAGCAATTCTTATTATTCCGTCTAGTACAACAGTTTGTGAAAGAGGTTTTTCAAAATTAAATTGGATAAAAAATGAGGATAGGTCAAGGCTTTCTTTAAAAACATTGGATATGTTAATGTTTATCTCTCTCAGTGCACCTCATGCTCTAAATGATGTAGATTGGAATGCTATTTATGATGAATGGAAAGAGATGAAAACTCGAAAACCTCTTCCACTATGAAATAGATTGAAAAAACAAGTTTCAGTGTTTATTACCATCATTGTCTTACTCTATCGAGAACTTGAATGAACCATTTTGGTAAGTGATTTTTTTTAGTTTTATACCATTTGCCTTTTGTAAATGAAAGCATAACCATATTTTTCAAGATTGTATGTGAAGTTTTTCTAATACATATTGAATGTAATCATTGCAGGATATTGCACAAGATATGTTAAGCTGGAGGACCACCACTGTCAAATTTTTATAAATGAAAGAAAAAGCTATCTTAGATCAATTTTGCGGCTAAGTACAGGGACTGTAGTTCCAATAATTTTAGATGTGCAAATATTGGAAGTCTCAGCTTTCCAAAAGAGTTTTAATAGACAATAGAATAGTGATTTGGTCAAATTTGAAGTTTATAAGCTAGAATTACACTGATACTTCCTATATAAGCTAGAATTTATTTTTAATTTTATAAATGAGACCTTCCATATATTTTTAATATAAGTATTTTTGTTTCTTCGTATTTTTATTTTTATTTCAATTTCATTAATATGTAATTATGTATATATGTTTATTTTTTGTACTCATATGCAGTTTCCCAACTATGATTTTGTCCCTATAGTTGGTTCAATTGTGGCTGAGTTCAAGGCCTGTGCAATATGATCTGATGTGGTTACATTTCTCAATCACACGTGTAAGAGTAATTCATTTATTAATGCAGCCTTTGACATAGTAGTATCTTTTTGTTCATGAAAAAATAAAAAGAAATTTGAAAATAATTTACTATTGTCAATTGAACTGCTTTTTTTTATGCTTTTCATTATAGAAGTGCGACCTAGATGTGTGCCCTTCTAAATGAAATTAAGACCTGCCCTTCCAATTTGATCACTGGTTGAGATCAGAAGAAAGGGGATCTGGGGGACCCACCTTCTCTTGCAGCGAGACTGACATACAGATCGACGATGTTGGGGCAATTGCGGCGGCACTTGGAGGAGCAAAACTTAGTACTAAATTGCGGTTCGTGTAGAGAATCGGTATACATTCCAACAGCCATCCGTTCCAAGCCGCACGCACTTATGCACCCCTCGCTTTCGATCCATCCCACCATTTTCTCCACCACCACAACCGATGACTAATGATAATATAATATATATATATATAATATATATATATATATTATATTATTATATATATATATATATATATATATTATATATATATATATACGCGATAATTGTTAGTCTTCAAAAAAAAATTATGATCATCTCTAATAACTTATCTACTAACACTGCTAGTTGTGTAATTTGCGGATTTTATGGTTGAAGACATCGACAATCAAAAGGTACCTGGCATTGATATTGCAAGGTGCCGTCATTCATTACATCTTTCTCAAGCACACATCTATTACCAGATGAGGAAACACAGAAAGCGCAGAGTTCCACGAGAAGCTCCTCGTACTTGATAATGGTGCTTGAACACATACAATACAACACCCCAACTTATTAACTATGCGACGCCTGCAAGATCTTTATGATTAATGTTGGAACTACTACACACTTATATGCGGATTCTTAGTTAGAGCATGCGACTACATGCAACTACTACACATCTACATGCAGACTCTTAGTTAGAGCATGGCACTGCATGCAAGATTCTTTTTTCACGATTTTCTCCTTCTTTAACTCTGCAACTGGTTAGTTCTTCTGTATGATTTACTCCATGATTTTCTCCTTCTTTCACTCCGCAACTAGCTAGTTATCTCCGGAACTTGTTTTAGGTGTTGAGTCTTCTCATTGATCACCACTATGGTGCATTACCTTGGGATCTTCATCCAGTGATGCTATATCATGAGCATTGTAACCTATTTTCTAATGAATCATTCTTTTCTTCTTTCGATTTTCTTTTAGTGTTTTTGCTTTGCAAAGCTATGTGTTCAACCTTTACTAGCTAGATTCATTCGTGCAGGTTTTCTAACACATTTACAAGGTATCAGAGCCCACAAGTTTCTAGATAAAAGGCACACCAGTACTTTATTTTGCAGGTATTACAGCTTGGAGATCAAAGATTGACACAAAAATGGAGTTTCCCAAAGAATCGATCCTAGCACCGTACAACTATCATGAATGTAAGGACCAAATGGCTCAATACCTTTGTCATAAAGGGTGTACAGGATTACCATGGCTACAGAAGTGGAACCCACTTTAGCCATAGAGAAATCCAAGTACCTCAACCGTATGGATGAGGCCCATGGATCCATATGTATGTGCATCTCTCCAAAGTTGTAGTTTCATTTATCTGCGTGCAACACTCCCAATGAGATTTGGAAAAAGGTTGAAGATCTCTACGGGAAACAAGATGAGATGAAAGGACATCTGCTCGAAGTGGAGCTGTTGTCATTAGATCCACGGAACTATGACAGAATTCAAGACTTCTTCACCAAATATAATGATCTATTGTTGCGACTCAAGGGTTGTGAAATTGACAAATCCAAGGAGGAGAGTCGCCAAGTTCTCTCTATTATTTCAAAGCTCAGACCAGAATACTCCATCTTTATGTGACTCTACATTTCATTAAGTAAGGCTCGCAACAGGTAAATCCTACACTATGCCTTCTCTCAAAGAATTTATGAGTCCTTTATTTTAGAGCAAGATAAACTCATTGGCATGGGGAAAATCAAACCTCCAAAAGTGCATGCACTTGCTGTGCATGATGGCAGCCACAATAAAAATCGCAGATTTGATTCAAATCAGAAAAATCAGCAGCAAAAAGACAAGGGAAAAGCACATTCCCATCCAAAGAAGGAAGGGTACACCAAGCCCTTCAATGACTCCTCCGGCTCGAGAAATGATAATGGGAAGAAAGGAAACAGATGCACCTATTGTCAAAGAGGATTCCATCCAGACTCCTCTTGCATGAAGAAACAAATTGACCAAATGGAAAAAATCCTTCAGAAGCACAACCTTGGGGACAACATCCCTCAGGGTGCCAAGAAGAAAACTGAGGATCTACCACACGGGAAAGGTAACAAGTTTTATGCTTTAGTTGCAATTAATTCTTCTCCTGATGCATGGATTATAGTTTCTAGTGCATCACATCATATGGCTGCTGCAAAGGAAGTCTATTCCTCTTCGGATGCATGCAAAGGACCTCCCATCCTCATGGGAGAAGACTCACCTATTGAGGTCACCGGAAAAGGTAGAGTGGAACTTTTACAGGGAAGCTTCGAAGATGTGCTTCATATTCCAAAACTTACGGTAAACCCACTTTCAGTTTATCAGATCACTCATTCCAGCACTGGAAAGAGAGTGGAATTCACTCCAGATGTAGTGAACATATATGATCTACATAGCAGCGCCAAAATTGCAACTGGTGAGGTAAACAATGGAGCCGGACTGTATACATTTTCTGAATTTATTGAATTGGAATCCTCCTTATTTCTTACACATGCTGATGATAGTAGTAGGCTTTGGCACGAGAGGTTTGGTCACTTAGATTATAGGGATATGAAGCAGCTAAGCAAGAATGAGATGGTGGAAGGCTTGCCAAATATTAGTTTCTCTAAAAGAGTTTGTGAAGAGTGTGTTCTTGACAAACATCCCAGAGAAAAGTTTGACACCGGCAAGACTCACAGAGCATCCTCTCCTCTAGATCTGATCCATAGTGATATCATGGGGCCTTTTCCTCATCCTTCCATCAACAAATCAATGTATGTGCTTACATTTATTGATGATTTTTCATGGTATACTTGGGTGTATCTTCTCAGGAACAAATCTGAAGTTTTTAAGCAGTTTGAAGATTCCAAAGCACTAGTTGAGACACAGTCAGAGAGAAAGATCAAAGCCCTCTGTACAGACAATGGGGGGGAATATGTTGACACAACACTTCAGAACCTTTGCCTTTAGTCCGACATACAGTTGCAGTACACAGTTCCATACACTCCGCATCAGAACGGAGTTGCTGAGAGAAAGAACCGACCTCTCAAAGAGATGGCTTCCTGCATGCTGCATGCTAAGTCACTGCCTCATAAGCTATGGGCCGAAGCACTTAATTGTGCTAACTATATCCAGAACAAATCTCCTCATTGGTCTGTCAAGGATTAGACCCCCGTTGAGGCTTGGAGCGGCACTAAACCGGAAGTCACCCACTTTCGTGTTTTCAGCTCCAGAGCATGGGCTAGGATCCCCTCTGAAAAGAGGAAAGCTCTTGATCCACAGAGCATTGAGTGCATCTTTGTTCGATACCCTGATGGTGTGAAGGGATACCGACTCCTGATTCTGTCTACAGACAAGCTTATCATTGAGAGAAGTGTCAAATTTGAGGAAAGTCTCTCACATGCACCTCAATCGCCGCATGCAGACACCTTTTATCTACCTCATGTCTGAGATGATGACTCAGTACACTAAGATGTAGATACAGAGCATGCAGATGCAGAGACAGAGTCTTCAGATACAAATCTAGTGCATGCAAATGATGATCCACATCGAAGTCCAAATCGGGCTTCCAACAGTGAATCATATTCCCCTATCATAAATAAGAGAATAAGGAGCTTACGTGAGATATTTGCACAATACCACCCCGCTGCTAGAAATGGTCTTGTGGGGGATAATTGTGATCTGTAGAGGACTAGCTCAGAGTTTATTTAGCCTCCTCTTTTCCTCACTGCCACTGAACCATTGCCATCTTGGCATTGTCATTTGGTTCAGTCTTCTGATCCATAGTCTTATGCTGAGGCTGTTGGGCATCCATCTTGGGAGTCTGCCATGGAGGAGGAGTGTAACTCCCTCCTCGAGAACCAGACTTGGGGTCTTGTCCCCCTTCCTTTAGGAAGGAAACTTTTCCGATGAAAATGGGTCTATAGGACCAAGAGTGCTGCAGATGGGAAAATCACCAGGCGGAAAGCCAGGCTAGTAGCTAAAGGCTTCCAACAAGTGCATGGCATTGATTATGACGAGACCTTTGCTCCAGTAGCAAAGATGGATTCCATACGCCTTACACTTGCCATTGCGGCTGCCCAACGATGGGAAGTACATCATATGGATGTGAAGAATGCTTTTCTTCATGGAGACCTATATGAGGAGATCTACATGGAGCAGTCACATGGTTTCATTCAGAATTCATCTTTGGTCTGCAGACTGAAGAAATCTCTCTACGATCCTAAGTAGGCCCTGAGAGCTTGGTATGCAAAGATGGATTCTTTTCTCTTATCATAAAACTTTGAAAGATGTAAGTCTGATCCGAATGTTTACATGCTTAGGACATATGATTCTCTTCTTATCTTAGTTTTGTATGTAGATGATCTCCTAATCACTGGCAGCTCGGCTTCATCCATTGCTACAGTCAAGAGGGCCTTGCATGATAGGTTCTTGATGACGGACATGGGTACATTACATTTCTTTCTTGGTCTTGAGATTATTCAAGATGCCATAGGCATCAAACTCTCTCAGGCTAAGTATGCACGGGATCTTCTCGAGAGATTTCTCATGACTGACTGCAAGCCAACACTGACTCCTTTTTTGTCTCGGGTCCACCTTGAGGATAGAGGTGCCACTCCATTAGTTGACAACACTCTCTATCGACAGCTAGTGGGGAGCTTATTGTACCTCACCCACTCCAGACCAGATATCTCATATGCAGTAGGGGCAGTTTCCAGATACATGTAGGAGCTGCATGAGCTACACTGGAATGCTGCCAAGCGCATCCTCCGATATGTGCAGGGCACCATCACCTTCGAGATTCACTATGCCTTAGGCACTGCATTGAATCTTCATGGCTTCACAAATTCTAAGTGGGCAGGAGATAGCATTGATCGTAAGTCCACCTCCAGATATTCACTCAGTCTAGGATTTGGCCCTATCTGTTCGTCGAGCAAGAAGCAGGAAACTATTGCTCTCTCTTCAGCTGAGGCCGAGTAAAAAGGAGTAGTCAACATCACCATTCAGGCTCTGTGGCTACAGCACTTCCTCACTGAGTTGGGCATCCAGTTCCACCAGCCCATTGTCATCTGGTGTGACAACCAGAGCACTCTCAAATTTTGCAGGGATCCAGTACAGCGGTAGCGGACGAAGCACCTAGAGATCCGTATGCACTATATCAGAGACTTAGTACATGATCGGGTCATTGATTTGCAGTTTTGTCCCTCAACAGAACAGACTGCAGACATCTTCACCAAGACATTCACTGAGCAGAAGTTTCACTCTCTGCGCGATCATCTTGGAGTGAAGGACATAGTGACTTAGCAACTTTCTTTTCTTTTGATTACATTGTATTTTGAGGGATGGTTTTTCCCACGAGGTTTTCCCTCTTTCCTCAATTTTAGTACAAGTTGCACTGTATTTTGGGTGACCTTTGGCCTTAGTTGCTAGGGCCCACTTTTTATTTTTCCCCATAGTGGTGTTCAGGGGGGTTGTTGGAACTACTACACACGTACATGCAGACTCTTAGTTAGAGCATGCGACTACATGCAACTACTACATATCTACATGCAGACTCTTAGTTAGAGCATGGGACTGCATGCAAGATTCCTTTTGCATGATTTACTCCTTGATTTTCTCATTCTTTAACTCCACAACTGGTTAGTTCTTCTGCATGATTTACTCCATGATTTGCTCCTTCTTTCACTCTGCAACTAGCTAGTTAGTCCCATGGGTTTAATATTATTCCCTTTGGTTCATAATCCCTTGGGGTTTTAGTATTAATCCCTTCGTTTTATTATTTCTTTGGGTTTAGTTAGTATTAATCCCTTTATTTTATTATTCCTTTGGGTTTATAATATCAATCATGGTCAACCATTGTCAATCATAGCAAACCATGGTCAGCCATGTTTGAATGTCGCATTGTGACAACGATTGTCTCACCATAAACATAAAACATTTTTATTTTAGTGTTTGTAGAGTTTATATTTGGGTTTAACAATGTTGGGTTCATAATCCCTTGGGTTCAAAATAAATAATTTTGTTGTAAAATGAATGATGGCAGGAATAAATTTAAAATTAAAATTTTAAAAACCAAAGCCAATATAAAAATAATAGAAAATTTAAAAACTAAATCACAAAAGCATGAGAAACAAAATAAAAACACACACTCCTCCATGATATCTTTAGCCAAGGCTATCTATTCAGGTTGAGAGAAGGGGCAACCCCCTGTCAAAATAAAATGCTTAATTATATATCTATTATAGTTTTTTTTTTCCCTTTTTGAGGTTTACATCAACAATAATAATATAATTGTCTTCACCAATTACACTTCTTTGCATTAACCAATTACACTTCTTTGTATTAACCAATTACACTTCATCTACTTTCCACTCCTATATGATTTGGACCTTCAAGAAACTTTCTAGCTACATGTACCTTGTCTAGCCCAATATCTTACTCTTGTAAAAATCATTTTCCATATAATCTGTTCCATATAAGAGAATTAAATATTTAGTAGCGATTTCTTTTTTTGCTGAAGCAAGAGTAGAACCTTCTTTAACATTAATAATATACAAAATTTACAAAAAGACACTCTGAAAAGTGGCGAAGGAGATCTGCCCCCCAAAGGAACTGAGAACGGGCCAAGGCAAAAGACTCAGCACAAAAAACTTACCTTTCAACACATCAAAGCTAAACAAGAAAAGGCCAAAATTGAACCTAAGTAGTAGGCAGACCAGAGCAAAAGATAAAAGGGCCCCACCGGCCCTCTAAGACATGGAGATAACCATGCCCCAAAGAAACCATACAACAAAGAGGGGCCCACGCAAAACCCGTCGAAAAACGAATCTCTCACCAGAATCTATAGTAAAGAACCATCGGGCCCTATCCAATGGTTCCGAACAAAGTTGCAAAGGAAAGAAGCATGCCACTTGACTGGCATTGTCTCCAACCTGCTCGACAAAAATGGATCCGACGGTCAAGGGACATATCGCATCCACCAAGAATGCCGAATAATAGCGTGTGATAGGGGCCCCACCAATCTGCTCGTTCGATCCTGAGCGTTGATTTTCCTCGCTCCATCGGACAGCTGAGTCGAAAATCGCACGCCCAAAGTCGTCGACCTTTAGGGAGTGGGGAGAGTGGTTTTTGGAATGGGCCCTCCACCACATGTCAAGTTCTCTATGGCATCATTGCCAAAATTTTAAAACCACTTTTGACATAAAAGTGGTGCGATCGCTTCAAACCCAATCTAGAGGCGGTATTGACTTCAGCCATTGAGAAAATTTGGTGATGCAGAAGTTTCAGATGTTGCTTTCTTCGATCAGGAAAACTCTGTCACCAATTACGGAGAATATTCCTGATCATGGTCAACTTTGCCGTTAACCTTGGCATACCTCCCATCATGTACCTTTCTATCCAACCTTGTGAAGCCCTCTGAGCACTGTCCATTACTAGTTGGATTCTATCTTTTTGCTTCTATACTCTTCTTTGTCCTCCTCCACCTGGTTATGACAGAGTTTTTTCAGATTTCTCTACGCCATTGTGCTCCACCTCCTTAAAATTGCGTTGTCCTTGCAGCTGACACCTTGATTGGCTAGAATGTCCCCCAATTTGTTGGCCTTTCTTCTCACAAGAATAAATATGAGAGTACGAAGTTCCTGTAGATGTATTTGGATCCTGTGTAGAACATGAGTTAACCTCCAGTGTTTTGTGACCTTTTCTGGCCCTATTCCATTACTGATTCTCTTGGCTGCGTTTATGACTAACTTTGAATCCGCTTCTATTATGAAATTTTGACAATTGTTCTGTATCAAAATTCTAAGCACTGTTCCAAGGCCATTAGTTCTTCCATGTTGTTAGTGGCTTTTCCTAAGTGTCCATGGAAGAGGGAGATTATGCTGCCTGTGGCATCCCTTAGAACTCCCCCAAAGCTAGCCACCCCCGAGTTGCCTTTGGAACCTCCATCAATGTTGTACTTTAAAAAACCTTCAAGGGGAGGATGCCAGAATTCCTCCACCTTACCTCTCATGCTTGCTTTCCTATTTGGAGCTTGAGGAATAAGCCCCTGCATGTCTAATAGTTGGAGGATTCTTAACTCTTCTCCTGAGGGAGGATTTTTGGGGAGATTCCTAACCGTGGTGTCAACTGTCTCCTTAAGTTGTTTTACAATCAGCTTCACCAGGCTATGAGAGGCAGTATTTACCTCTTTGAATATTCTTTTGTTCCTTTCTTTCCACACATTCCATATAATGAAACTTGGCAAGAGATCCCAGGCTTAATTGAGAACTTCATTATCAGAAAAATTATTCATCCAATTGTTAAGAGTGTTAGCAATACTTTCTTTGTCTCTATCAGACTGTTTGAAAATATTGGTAAAAAAATCCCATATCCTGTTGGTGAAGATACAGTTGTTGAGAAGATGTTCAATAGTCTCCTCATTGGTCTCATAGAGATGACATCTGGAGGGTCCTAGCATACCCATTTTTTTAAGGTTGTCCTAGGTTAAAATTTTCCTGTGGTGAACTAACCACATGAAGAGTTTGATTTTCATCCAACCTTTGTGTCTCAAAGCTTCTGCCATGTTTTATTTGGAGCTTGGAGTTCCTGATCAAGGAGAAAACCTTTAGCTTCCTTAATATTAAAGTTGCCCTCTTTGTTGTTACCCCATCTCAGTTGGTCCTGCCATTTTGTTACTAAAATTATTCCCTGATCCAACATTCTCGTAAGGGACTTTGCTTTACTGTTGAGGTTCCTATCCTCTATGCCTTCAATTTTTTTCCAAATTCTCCATTTTCCAACATTATGTGGATTCTCTCAAAAGTCTTTCACCTTTACTAAACCTTGATTGTCAGTCTCATGCTTAAGGCCTAGAAATTATTCCTTCAGTAGATTAGCTTCTTGTTGCCATTTGTCCTCCAGAAAAGTGTCATATCTCCCTCTCTGATTTCCCAGAAACTATTTTTTTGAACCACCTCTCTATTCTCCCAGGCCTTGTTCCATATGGGGGAGCCTTTCACTGTTCCTATCATATGTATGATTTCAGAAGCCAGCCAAGCATTGGAATATTTTTCCTTCCAGATGCTTGTCATTGAGCTTTAGGATCCTTAACCCACCTCCACCAAAGTTTGGCTCCAAGAGCCTTGTTGAGAATCTTAGGATTGTCCAAACCCAGGCCTCCTTGGTTCTTGGGTTTGAAAATCTTTTCCCAAGAGACTAAGCCCAGTTTTTCCTTGTTTCCTCTTTGCCCCAAAGAAAATCTCGTTGAATATTCTGAAATTGTTGTAAAAATCCTATTGGCGTTGGGAGGGCTGATAGCATAAAGGTTGGGATCGCTTGGAGAACTGCTTTAGTAAGAACCAGTCTACCAGCTAAATTTAAATATCTGTTTGTCCATTCCTGACCTTGTCTTGCATTTTAGTTTCTAGAGGATCGCATATACTCTTGTGTCGGGGTTTAGCTGTAAGAGGAACTCCCAAATACTTAGAGGGAAGGGATTCTCTTTGAAAGCCTAAAATTCTGGAGACATTTCTCTGGATGGAAATATGAGTGTTAAAGAAAAAGACTTTTGATTTGGAAAGGTTTACTTCCATACCTGTAGCCTTCGTGAAGTCATTCAAATTTTTTTTGTAAGCAAGTGCTTCTTTAACTGTTGGAATTCCCTATAACATGGTATCATCTACAAACTGTTGATGAGTCAGAACTTGCCCATTCTCCGAAAGTTGGAGTCCTTGAATTTTTCCTATTACTCTTACATGCTTGATGGACCGCCCCACCCCTTCCATCATGAGGATGAAGAGAACAGGAGAAAGCGGATCTCCCTATCTAAGACCCCTGGAAGGGAGAAAAAGTTTAGAAGGAGAGCCATTCACTAAAATTGAAAAGCTGGAAGAAGTCACAAGGGCCATGACCCATCTGACCCAATTATGATCAAAACCAAATGTTGTGGGAACTTTTTTAATGTAAATCCAATTTACTTTGTCATATGCTTTGGCTATGTCCAGTTGCATGATCATGCTCGCTCTCTTGTTGCAAGTTAACGAGTGAACCACCTCGTGAGCTTGAATTATGTTGTCCAGAATTTGTCTTCCTTCTACATACCCTGTTTGTTCCCTGCAGATGAGCATGGGCAGCAGGGGTTTAAGTCTATTAGCCACAACCTTGGAAATTATCTTGTGGACAACATTGCATAAGGCAATGGGCCTATATCTCTCTGATATTTGAGCATTATCAAGTTTTGGAATAAGGGCAATAAAGGAGGTATTGAGAGCTTTCAAAATGGTATTATTCCACTTGGAGTCTTTGAAAATCTCGACAATATCCCTTTTAACAATATTCCAGAAGGCTTTGAAGAAATCCACATTAAATCCGTCCAGACTTGGTGCCTTGCCATTTTGCATTTCCTTGAGGACCTCACTAATCTCCTTTTCAGTTACAGGTTGGTTGAGATTATAATTATCCTCTCTGGATACCAGTTTAGGTATATGTTTGATTAAGTTCTTAATGAAAGGTTCTCTTCCTGAAAAGTTTTCCTTGGCAATGTCCTAAAAATGCTTTACTAACGCTGCATCTATCTCCACACGGGATTGAAGAATTTGGCCATTCTCATCCTTGATTGAAGGATTCTGTTGTGAGTTCTGTTCACAATGGTTGATCTATGGAAAAAATTAGAATTTTGTTCTCCTTCTTTTAGCCATAGAACACTAGATTTTTGTTTCCAAAAAATTTCTTCTTGTTTACAAAGCATTTCCCATTCTTGGTGATATTTCTCTGCTTGATCATTTTTGTCTTTATCAAAGCCATTCTTGATCAGAGCTTGGTTGAGCTCTAGGATTTTGTTTTCCACAGTTTTTTTACTTGTGAAAATATTGCCAAATTCCTTGTGGTTCCATTCCTTTAGCTTCTGCTTGATGTGTTTTAATCTCTTATGTAGCAGGAACATAGATGATCCTTGAATTTGCAGGTCTTCAGCCCACCATTTTCCAATGTTGCTGATGAAATCCGGGTGTGAAATCCAAATATTTTCAAACCTAAATTATTTGTTTCTTGGGGTACCAATGCCCTTGATCTCCATTTGAATTGACCAGTGATCTGAGCCTCCAAAAGGAAGAATATCTGCTATTATTTCCTTGTCTAGAAGCATGAGCTCTTCAGAGATCATGAATCTGTCTAGCTTGGAAGCTACCTGGGAATCCCCTCCTCTTTTATTGTTCCAAGTGAAAAGACCATTATTTGTCTCAATGTCCACTAGCTTCATGTTTTCTGAAAAACATTAGAAAGCTAAGGAATCTTTGTTTAGTGCTCTTGTGCCCCCTTTTTTCTCCGAGAAAGATTTAATCATGTTGAAATCTCCTCCTATAGCCCACAGTAGCCCGACAAATCTGTTTCAAAGGTCCACTAAGGACTCAATAAACTTGATTTTGTCATCTAACCTTTGAGGGCCATAAACATTCGTTACAAGATAAGTGTCCCTATCTCCTACAGGCTACATAACAACTGATAAATAATTCCTTGATGCCTCCACATCAATAATACCTATTTTTTGGGGATTTCATAGGATGAGGATACCCCCTGCTGTATTTTTTGCTTTGACTTCTATAAACTCATATCTGCTGAGCCACTTACTATGGATTTTTCTTATCTTTTGAACAAAGCATTTCGTTTCTTGGACAAAAATTATATCCGGAGCTACCTATTTCATTCTATTATTCAACATTCTTTATTTTCTTTTGCTTCCTAGACCTCTAATGTTCCAAGTTGTAAACTTCATAATTACAGATTGGTAAAGGAATAACTAGTTAGGTATTTCATCTTTCCTGAGTCTATCATGAGCTTTCCACATTCCATTAATAGCTCGTTCTACTTTTTTCTACCCCTTTTTTTACCCGGGTTTCTTGGAGCTAATCCTGGAGTTGATTTTACCGCTTTCATTCCCTGCCTGCCCTCTCTTTCAACGTTGTTATCTTCTCCCAAGCCCTTTGTTTGAGTTTTCCATAAGAATAACTTCTTTATTCGATTGCATTCTTCTTGTGGTAGAGATTCTACTCCACCAATATTTAGTAGCAATTTCATTGTCAATTAATAAAAACAAAAAAAAATTACTTAAATATTCCTTTAAATCTAACTGTTATCCTATTGATCTATATCATGAATTGAATTAATTCTTGTGGATAACTTCCTTCTTAAGTTTCAACTATTCTCTGCTCTCTTCCTCCTTTCTGTTTCATATCATAAAAATTTAAATATTTATTAGAAATTTTATCTTTATTATTGATATTTTCTGTTTGGAATAAGATAGGAAAAATCTCAGCTGATGACAACAATAGAAATTTAGTTCCTATATTAGCTCCAGGATGTTGGGAGGTGATTAATGCCTCCTATATTTTATGTGAGTGAGTTAATGAGGCTGTTAGATTCTCTATGCTATATAACAGGCAACCATTCGGATGATGGCTAAGAGGGTGAGATTTTTGTGAGGTTTTCATTAAGTAATCTCCTGTTTGATTAATAAATTGCCGATGCCTATGTTGTGTGGACGTAGCCCAGATTGGTTGGGTGAACCATGTTAAACTCTTGTGTTTTATGTGCTTGATTTATTCTGCTGTTATTTTGTTTAATTTTGTTGTGCATCTCTCCAACAAGTGGTATCAGAGTATGTTGGAGGTGTTGTTGATGGCTGTGTGTTGGATCTAGAGTGAACCTGCGTACTGTGTATAACGGCGTGGCAGAAACCTGCGTTTGCTGGTGCGTGGAGCATGCTGGACTAGTGTATTGTTGAACCAGTGCAGAATTGCTGGTGTCTGAATCGGCTTGCTTCAGCATATGTATTGCTGAGCTGCGCAGTGGCACAAAACATTATTTGTTGCATGGAGGGTGACTATTGACAGCACTGTGACCCGTGGAGCCGTCAGTGCTCCTTGCTGAGAGCCGAGACAAGGCTGCAGATCAAATCACAGACAAGAAAGTCGAGGTTGCACGCTGTTGCTGAAGGCATTCGAGTGTTGTACTCTGTATCGTTGGGGTATACTGCTGAGGTCGTTTATCTGCTGCCTGGGATTGGTGTCTCTGCGTGCGTCGCTGATATCATTCTTTATACTGGCGCTGAGGTATGTAACCTGCGTTGAATCGAGTCGATGCACATTCAAATGCGTTTGGATTCCAATATTATCATTAGGAGATAATATACACCGACTATAAGGAACTATTACAAATGTTTTGAGAGGAATTAAACCATTTAGTCCATATCATCAATTCAATCACTGTAGATGGGTTGGGCGCAAAATAAACTTTGAGCGGTGAACCGAGATACTCATGAGGACATCCCTAAGGAATTTGGGTGAAACAAACATTTCCAACGTAGGAAGTAGACATATATTATTGTTGAAAATCGCCAGAAAGTAGGAATTTTGCGGCATCACTCTTTGAGGATCCAGATTGGATCAGATAGGATCGAAGGATCCCTGCCAATCTTCAGATTTTCTATTTTTTTGGAATTGCACTGTTGCGTGGTCCTATTAAGGAAGCTGTTTGACAAAAAATCAAAGGAAATTCGGTAATTATTTTAATGACATTAACCAAAAAAGAGGAGTACGTACTTACTTTAATGCCATTAAACAAAAAAGGAGTACGTAATTATTTTTAAACAAAAAGAGGAGTTATAAGGGTTATGTAACATGGTTTTCAAAATTAAAAGGCTTTAAAAGTGTAAGGGGGGCTTTAATATTGTTTTTTTTTCTTAAAAGGCAAAGACAGAAAGGCATAGGCAGTTGTTTTTTAATTGCTGGTTAGTTTTGGAGATTATTGGTTTTTTTTATTGATACAAATGGTGAAAACTCAAAGTGCCCGGTTTGAAATTGAGAAATTTAATGGCAAAAATAATTTTGAGATCTGGAAGGTGAAGATGCATGATTTTCTTGTCCAACATGGCGTGGCAAAGGCGTTGTTGGGCAAGTCCAAATAGTCTTACAACATCACAGATAATGAGTGGGCCGAGATGGATGAAAGAGCGATTAGTGCTATTCAACTGTGTCTAGCTGATGATGTCCTGTTTAATATTGTGTCGGAGACAACAGCTGCTGGTTTGTGGACGAAACTGGAGAAACTGTACATGACCAAATCCTTAACCAATAGGATCCTCCTGAAGCGACAGTTGTACAGTTTGCGAATGAAGGAAGGTACATCGATTGCTGATCATTTAAATGCTTTTAATACTCTTCTTGTGAAATTACAAAGTATAGAAGTAAAAATACCATCCGAGGATAAAGCTATTACTTTATTGTGCTCGTTGCCCGAATCATGGGATCATTTTGTTACTTCTATAAGTCTTAGTTCATCATAAACTATTGAGTTTGATGATGTAGTTGCATCCTTATTATCGGAAGAAACAAGGAGGAAGTCGCACTCCGAAACCTCTACATCAGAAGCTATGATGGTTAGAGGTCGTTCGAAAGAAAGATGTCCCAGGAAGCCAAGCGACTCACGTTCAAAGTCGAAAGGGAAGAAGAGTAAGCTAAAATGTTGGTTTTGTGGCAAATCAGGGCATTTAAAGAAGGACTGCTGGAAGCGACAACAGCAAACTTCAAAAGCAGAGTTTTCGACAGAGAAGAAGGAGGCGAATACGACAGATACAGGTTCGACATCAGGTTCAGGTATGAGTGATGAAGTTTTATCAGTTAATGTGTCAAATCATGGTCAACATTGGTTGTTAGATTCCGGGGCATCAAACCACATGTGTATCCATAAAGAATGGTTTAAGGAATATAAATCAATTAATGATGGAGTTGTGTACATGGGTAATGATGTAACATCTAATATTGTTGGGATTGGAAGCATACAACTACAAATGTTTGATGGAACAACTAGAATATTAACTGATGTGAGGCATGTACCAGATTTAAAGAAAAACTTGATTTCATTAGGAGCACTTGATTCAAATGGATATAAAACTGTAATTCAAGGTGGAGTAATGAAAATTTACAAAGGCATCTTACTAGTTATGAAAGCTAAGAAAGTAGGAAATCTATTTCAGTTAGAAGGAGGTACTGGGTCAGCTTTTGTGTCTACTGTGTCTGAACATGACAGTAACTCCATTCACTTATGGCATCAAAGGTTGGGGCATATGAGTGAGAGAGGGTTGAAAATTCTGGCTGATCGCAAGTTACTTCCAAATCTAAAGTCAGGAAAGTTAGATTTCTATAAGCATTGTTTGTTTCGTAAACAAAGTAAACAAAAGTTTAAAACAGGCGAACATACTAGTAAAGGCATACTTGATTATATCCATTAAGATGTTTGGGGACCAGCCCCTACAACCTCATATGGTGGTTTGTCTTATTTTGTATCATTCATTGATGACTTTTCTAGGAAGGTTTGGGTCTACATGTTGAAAAGAAAGTCTGATGTTTTTTCTGTTTTCAAGCAGTTTAGAGCATTGGTAGAAAACAACACTCGTAGAACAATAAAATGTTTACGAACTAACAATGGTGGTGAGTTTACTTCCAAGGAGTTTGACAACTATTGCAAGGATGCAGGGATTGAGAGGCATAAGACCACGGTTTATACTCCTCAGAAAAATGGAGTTGCGGAACGCGTGAACAAGACTCTTCTCGAGAGAGCAAGGAGTATGCTAAGTAACGCCGGGTTGCAAAAGGAGTTGTGGACGGAAGCGGTGGCAACAACTTGTTATGTGATAAACCGATCTCCATCGACAACGATAGACTACAAGATTCCGCAAGAGGTATGGAAAGGACACCCTTGTGACTATTCTAAACTCAGAGTGTTTGGTTGT
>APFE031021252.1:279775-304991 GCA_000404065.3 Pinus taeda
CATGCAATCCCATGCTCTAACTAAGAGTATGCATGCAGTTGCATGTAGTTGCATGCTCTAACTAAGAGTCTGCATGCAGTTGCATGCTCTAACTGAGAGTCTGCGTGTAGGTGTAGTAGTTCCAACACCTAAATCATATGAAACAAAAAATTATGAGTGTTACTATGAGTGTTGGAAGAGGTGAGGGGTTTGAAGAAGTGTGTACGAGTAAAAAGATGAAGCTATAGCCCTAAATGCCCGAAGAAATTATTCTTAACCATATAAGGCAACACAAACTGCGTCACAGAGAAAGAAACAACAGAATAACACAAAGACATAATTTGATAGATTGCTATAAACATAAACCCTTCACATTTGTCAATTTTTTAGACGGTTCAGTTTTTTGTCCTAATACACTGGTTATATCTTCAAATCAATGGAAAATACTCTGAAAGGCCAGCCATTTCAAGCAGGTAGGCACATAACGTTTTCGTGCACTTTTCCATTTATCATTCACTAGTTCATCCACTACATTTAACATCCAACTCCGCATACGTTTCATAATGGAATGCATAGGGACGGATGCACTTAATGGAGTGAACATTACACTTAGGCAAATGGTTGGACACGTTTCAATGCATATTTTTTAAATTTATTTTTAGTAATTATGATAGGTACAGTAAATTTTTAATCATGTTTTGTAAAAAATTAATTTAAGTATGGTTTAAACATGTGATTTGAATATGCATAGAAGTTAATTGTATGAATTCTAACTATTGATGGAGTGGCAACTACGAGAATATATTGGTATTTTTTAATTTAAGCCATCCGATCAAAAAAATTAATTAAAAAAATGATTAAAGTGCCCAACTCCAATAGAGATGCCTATAGCCGTAATTAATGCAATGACTATTACAAACAGTAAAGAAATAATATATCTAAGAAAGACAGATCAAAGAACACACTCTGTCTGCAGTACATGCACGGTAATGGCTATGAATATGATGAGCGAAAATATGCAGGAGGATGAGCGTGCAACATGTATGGGTTCGGTGAAAGCCATCTCTGCTGAGAAACAATACACTGGCTCTCAGCTCTGTTGAGAAAAACCAACCCAATCAGCGGGGTTGTTTATCATCTACAAGGTTGTACGTGTGGATGAGAGAGATGAAATGATATATTTATTATAGCGTGAGGCCATAGTGGGGATGAGTATTTCAAAGTTGGCAATGAGCGAAAGAGTATTTTTGATGTATGGAACAGGTATGCTCTTTTCCTCCACATATCACAGCGAAGTTAGTAGGGCTGTGGTTCTTAGGTTTACAATAGCCTCAACGACTTAATGTGCCAACAAGGTTGGAGTTCCATTCGTCTCTTGAATGACTCATCCATGGTTCCCTTTCTCCTGTCTCAAATCAAAACTGGTGATAATAAATTCCATAACGATTCTCTATCTTTACTCTAAAAGTCAAAATTGTCGATAATATATTCATTTCATTTGGAATCCTAGTATGTTGTGGGGTCAAAATGGAAGTCAAAATTGGTGATAATATATTCATTTCATTTGGAGTCCTAGTATGTTGTGGGGTCAAAATGGAAGAAGAATACGATACATAAAAAGGTTGGTAGTGAGGTTGATGGGACATCACATATATACTATTAACATTTAAATTTCAAAATGTGACTGATTAAAATCAGGTGTTAATAACAAAAAAAATATTTAAATTTCAAAATGTGAGTGATTGAAGTCAGGTGTTAATAACAAGAAATATATAATTGCACATGTCATTGTGCCAACCATTCCTGAACGCACTAATGATAAAATAAGACAATATCAGTTAGAAAGTGATAATATAATAAAATCTGATATAATATAAAGCATTATGCATAACAGTGGATTGGAGTAACTTGATTGTATCACAAAGAAGCAAGCATCATGCATAAGACATATATTCGAAAAACATCGTGATGATTAAAAATGATTGAATATCAAAATTATTAAACAAAAGGCTGAAAATAAATTCGAGAAGCATTGTGACATATAAAAAATTATTGAAGATAAAAATTAGTAAACAAAATGTTATTCAGTTGTCTTAAATCATAAGCAACAGTTTAATGTGAGCTATTAAATCCTTGAAAGTGTCCATATAGTGACAATTCATTCAAAAATGAAGAAACTCTTGTAGGTCCTTGTGACCCAACTGAAATTTGATAATTCTCACCAGATTGAAAACCTTCAGGTAACAAACCATTATAGCAAAAATCACTGAGAAATTTTTGGGAGTTTAATGTGAGCTATTAAATCCTTGAAAGTGTCCATATAGTGACATTTCATTCAAAAATGAAGAAACTCTTGTAGGTCCTTGTGACCCAACTGAAATTTGATAATTCTCACCAGATTGAAAACCTTCAGCTAACAAACCATTATAGCAAAAATCACTGAGAAATTTTTGGGTCCTGTCTTTTCACCCATATAATAACAGCTTGAACCACGTGAAATTTGAGAATTATATTATGTTTTTTGTGGAGCATAACCATGCCAATTTTCATCATACCAAAACTGAGGATCCCAATTTCGGCTACTAGCTAAGGTATCTCCTCCCCAAACATTATGAAAATAAATTTCAGGTATAGCTACATTGACACCATAGTTATAAGTAGATGTTTTACATGCAAAATATTTTGGCCATGTTGGTTCCGTCACAGGGCTCACTTCTAGAAATTCAACCATTTGTGATAGATCCTTATCATAATTAGCACCATTAATTTGACTTGAACCACTGGCTTCACACATGATGCTGAAAATGCCATTAGATGCATCATTGCTAAAGTAAGTAAATGGTTGACTTCTAGAGAGACTCGTGCATTTATTACCATTTGAAAAGGGAGTAAACAAAGTTAAAGGCATAGTACAGGGAGTTGGTGAAGAGGACAGATGAAAAGAATTAAGTGAAGAACTATAAAGGGCATCATCTACCTTCAATGAGTGTTCAAATTGCTAGGAAATGGATAGTTGTCATCAGTAATAGAGCTCAGACAATTTTCCAAAATACAGTTTTCATGAATGGAACAGAAAATGTCTTAATTATTTTGAAAATCTTTTATTTTTTCACTTTTTGGAATCAACTTGTTATTCTCTAGTAAATAACCAACTTGCAAGTTGGAAAGGAAAGGGTTGCAGGGATTAAATACCATTCCCAATCAATGAATAGGGGATCTCAACAGATGAAGATGGTTAGTATTCTTCCTCACATATAATCAACTATTGTTTCTCTAGACTATCAATGTAAATAAAATTGTCAAACAATAAGCATGAGCAATCAAAATTTTTGGATTGTTTCTGTGTATATAATTTGATGCATCAGAAACTGCCAAGTTCACATAAGCACATTTACTAAAGATAAAAATCATTACTTGAAAATAAGGTGTGGTATGAACATCATAATAACAATGCAAGAAAAAACTCATATAAGAAACAGTAAAGATGTATTGTACAGTTGTACATAAGTTATATTATTTAAACAACTAAGCACCTAACCTTATATTGAATAATATAGCTTTTGATAATGTTCTTTTCTTTATGTAGAAAGGATGGTTGGGAAGAACTTGTTAGGATAAAAAGATGGCATCAAAATTTAAGAAAACAATCATAATCAAAATTAATGATTATAAATAAGCTTGAATTAAAGAAGCCATTCTTGCTCACAATTCTAAAATTGTCTTTCGATCGAGCATGAGCAATAATGAAACCTCCAACATGATCACTACGTGATTATGCCTCCATTTCATCTGGGATAATGAACCACCAATGTTTCTCCACAGGAATTCAAATCCATGTTTTTGGTGAGCATTCATTTTCTCATCCAACTCCAAAATTATTTTCCATACAAAATTGGGCTTCTCAGACAGATCATGAGGCTGGAAGGATGGGAATTTGTGTAAGGAATCCAAAATGGAAATTGCTATGTATCTAGAACAATTATCCTTGTGCACTTGATAGATTGATATGCTTATTGATGTGGCCAGCCCACGTGATCCCACGCTAGCCCAACCTACGTGGACCTTCACTGATATTTGGATGCGGATATGGTGTGATTGCAATTTATTTGGTAGGTGATTATTAATCAACCCACGGTACTTACCTTGTCCTTGCCCGCGACACCTGTCCTCCTCGAAGTCACCAAACCCTAATTTCAGTTACTCCCTTTTCACTTGCCGGTTCGCGCCTATTTGGTCATTTTCACCCCGTCACTTTGCTCTCTGTGGTTTCACTCTAGTGTTCGGCTCCGCCTCTGGTTTTCCTCCGCCTTTGGTGATACACTGTTGAACTTCCAATGGTTTTATGTCAAAACGATGTGGTTTTACTCTGTCAACTCGTCGGCATACTCGATTCAGACTTTACTGGTGAGTTATGGTTACTCCACTATGCATTCAGTTTGTTTTCGGGACTGTGTGAGCGTTACTGGTTTCTATTCCTGTATATACTATTTATTCTAGTCATTTTCGTTATGAACTCGTGGTGAATGCTGGTAGTGAGGGTTATATGGTTTGCTCAGTTGACTGGTTTCTACTTCTGTATTTACTGTCTGTCCTGGTCATTTGCGTTGTGAATTCGTGGTGAATGCTAGTAGTGAGGGTTTCTGGTTTGCTCAGTTGACAAATGTGCAGTTCGTTGGTCTGCAACCTGGTCCTTCTCCGGCGCGCGGCCCTGTACTCAGGTAAGATATTGTGCTTTGCTATATTTCGTTGTTCTCTGTTCGAGTTGTAGCTAACAGTACTCAGCCCCTCTGTGGTCAGGGTTTCACTTCGTTTCTATGAGTTTATGGGTCGGTTCACTTCAGGTATGGCTATTCTTCTCAGCCATACACGGGTTTCGCCTTTTGTTAATTCCTTTACAGCTTCACAATGTCGTTTCTGGTGCGAGGGTTTTGATTTGGTTACAAACCCTAACTTCAATCTGCTGTGATGGTTGCAGGTGACCGGTTCCGTGGCTTCGCAAAGGTTTCGGTCGATATCTCTCGGGTAGCTCTGTTCCTATCTTCATTACTTCCGTGGCTCTTCGTCTTCGCTGTATTTGCTTGCGTCTGTGGTCTGTTTATTTGATAGTTGTCGAGTCTATTTTTTTTTTTGTTTGGGTTGTTCCAACCCGTAGCCGTAGCTTGGAGGGTTTCTGTGAAGTCTTTTATTTGGTGTCTTGGTTCAACGAACCCTCGTTGAACAGTCCTTTCATGTAATTTGAATTATATAGACCTGCAATGTAATATACAGTGGCATGTAATATGTGTTTAAATTTGGTGCTGATGCTTACCCGGTTTCGACTGTGGACTGTTGTATCCTTCGATACTGTTTATTTCTTCTCGCCTGGTGCTCACTCTCGGTCTCAGCTTGTCATTAGACTTTTGGGGTCGTGAAACTCTGTTACTGTATTTGCCTACAATGAATTGAATGTACAGTAATATATATGTGAATTCTATTACAGAGGACTTAAATATTGCAATTCGTATGTTTATCGGTGCACTGAATTTAGATGAAGGAAATTGAATGTATTTCTCTTATTATCTTTCAAATGCTTCGCTGCTGAACCCCTCTGGGTTATTTTGTCTGTCCTTTTATACAATAGTTACAGGCAGTTAGATAACTGCAGATAGTTATTCCATTACAGTTTGCCAGATAGTTATTCCATTACAGTTTGCCTGGCAGTTACTATAAACTTACTTTACTTGTCTATTCGTTTGTTTACTTTGTCTCCTTTGTTCCATAAGGGTTTGCTGTTTACATTGCTTATTGATATTAATGTAATTTTAACAACTCTAATTAAGACCTGTTACTACAGTTAAAATAAAATAAATAAAAATTAGCTAACAGAATCTAATGCTGTAGTTGACCATGGAAGAAATTAAATAAAAATGTAAGAACTCTGACAGGCTTGCTGTCCATTTGTCGAACTGTTCATCTTTCCCAATCTTCTTCAGAAACTTTGTCCACCCTCTCTTGGTCTTCACCCTGTCGACCAGATGCTCCTGCATCACTTATGATTATTCTCGAATTCCATACTCCCTATACGTTGAAAGGTACAAATGGAATATCAGTCGATTTAGGGTTAGAGAAGATGCAATAACGTCCTTTTCCTATTTTGACCAAAATTTAACCAAAAAAAACTATTTTTGATGTCCAATGGAAAAGTATCCATATCATATTTTTACTTACAAATGGCTCAAAGATGTTATTTATCTCTACTTCCTCATCCAAGAAAAACTTGTGCCCATTAATGCACAAATGGTTGTCTTCATATTCTTTATTTACTTCCATCCAGTAGCCAGGTATTGTTGTGTTTCTTGAGTCTTATGCCAATCAAACAATGGAATACTAACAACATAAAAAAAATCATCAAACAAAAAGGATGAGCAATCACAATTTTTGGATTGCTTTTGTGCGTACCAATAAAGTACCTATCTAATGTATCTTCAATAATATTTTTCCTTGTTGAGAAGACTCACTAATTTGATTATGAAAATAGATTAATATCATATCTACATGAGCACAAGGCAATTCCCTCACATAATTAACACTATCGCTCCCACTCTCTATGTCTATATGCATATCCTTGGCTTTACCCACAAACTAGCAGTGAGATGAATCTTCAACAATAAATAAGTGTAAAATATTTGAGTGATCCTTCCTTCTTATCATCTATGGTTGATTTGTTTTACCACCCAAATCATTTTTCTTGAGTTTCACCTTTAACACTATAAAGTAGCAAGAGATGTCCAAATGAATATGAGGAAATGATTATGCATGTCAAGAGTGAGTTTCAATCTCTCTTTTATCATCAAAATAATATGGGTCTATACCCTGGGTCTCTCATTTATAACTTTTTTCTTTTCGAGAGATTATTCTGAGAGAGACATTATAGTCTTAACTTCTTGAGATTACTTTCCCTCAATCAATTGCAAAATAAGATGCTACAAAATCTAGTAGCTTTCCCACACATTACTCTTCAATTTCCTTTTCCTGATTGCCAAAATCTCCTCTAAGGATCAATAATCTAATGAATAAAGATCCATAATCAAATATTAACAAATCAAAATAATAGATAATGAATAGGAATTTAAATTTATTCATATATTAAAAAGTTTGATATCATCTACCTGCGCTATTACAGTTGAGTAAACAACATTAATCGTCAACCAATTGTGCCTGTGAAAATTTTATTGAATTCAACTATTTAAATCAACTCCTTAATGTTTATGAAACAACATACTAGAAAAACAACTATTTACTAGTTGATCCAAGTACTCATACCCGAGATGTATTATATAATTTGTTTGTCTATTGATGATAATGCGTTGCGCGATCAAAATTTTCCCCAGTATCTCTGCATGAAATTTTGTATCCCTAGGAAAAGCATCACAGTAGAGAAAAAAATATTCAATTCATCAGACAAAAAAATATAACTATACCTTAGTTTTGTATCAATCTTCCTTTCAAAATTTGGATCTGTATTGCCTGTCTGAGTTAAAGCACAATGTCAGTCCTTTTCATTCTTTTTGGAAACCATCATTGCACCAAATACATTTACATCCAATAGAAAACATTCACATTCCTTGGAAATTTGTCTAGCAATAACTTCTATATTTCTGTCAAGAGCAGCTGGGTCATTTTTTAAATCTTTTCTCTTGAACAACTCCCAAGCTTCCTCTTTGGACAGGGGCTCTATCATTAAGGAGGATTGGTTTTCCCCCATTGCTCCAATCCCCCTATGCTATGAGTGGAGATCAAGACTTTGTTTCCCTTATCATTACCAAATTTGATCCCTACTTCATCAAAATCAATGTGCTCCAACACGTCATCTAGAATGATAAGAAATATTTTCTTCTCAAGAGATGTAGACAATGCCATCTTCCACAGATCATTTTGGAAGCTTTCGTCAATTTTCAAATCCTTTGCCTTAGCAATGGAATTCTGCAAGTTTCCAATCTTTAAATTCTAAGAAACAGTAACCCAGATGATATCGTCAAAGATTCCACTCACCTCGTTGAAATGGTTAAACATGAGTTGGAGGAGGGACATTTTTCAAACCCCACCCATACCGCACACACCAACCACTAGATAAGTAGGTTGGGTAAGCCATTTCTGTAGTCATTCCTGATCAAATTTCATATGGAAGTTGATGAAGCTGGTGATTATGAAAGGTTTATGAAGGACTGGCTTTGCCTCAGACGCTGTAATAGGCACAATTTGCTCCACATCGACAAGAATTTGAGGGTCATCTTTAATCCATTGAAAGTGGTCGTTGAATGTTGTCTTCCATTATCTACATTTTCTAGGAACCAAAACAGCCTCAACAACACTATGTGATGATGCCTCCATTTCAACTCGGATTAATGAACCAACAATGTTTCTCCATGGGAATTCAAATCCCTGTTTTTGGTGAGCATTCATTTTCTCATCCAACTCCAGAATTATCATCGGCAGCTTCCATTATTCTTTCTGCAATATGAAGAGAACTATTTTGTTGATGAAGACGGACATGGGAGTTATATGGAATTTTAAATCCTCGAACGTACAAGTTTTCAACTTGTGCCAACATTTCGAATGCATTTTCAAATAGGTTAGTGATCATGGGTGCAATAATGTTACCGAAATCCATGATGCTGTGGGATGCAAATCTGAGAAGTACATATGTGGAAACCTTTCGTCCGGGTGGATGAAGTTCACATTCAGAAAACTAACTCGGCTTTCAAATTTAGTATCTGCATACCAAATTTTTACTATTAGCTGCATGGAAATCTAATCATGTTAGCTATAGCCTTGAAAACTATGTATTTTCCTTCAACATAGATGAAATATTCACTGCAGAATGGAAGCCTTAAGAATGCTGTGGACATGTTTCAAAATGGAGAATTTTCCTAATTGATGACATGCTTCAAAGATATTTTATCTATCAATCCAAATGAAACCATGTTGATGAAAAGGGGTATATACTAGTTTCGGTTGGTGGGCGACCAACACTACATCTTCTGGGATATCGGAATTCTTTGGATCAGCCAAGCAATTCTCTTTGAAACTCTGGATTGCTGTCAGGGTTCCCAATATCATTGTAAATTTCATAATCATATATCTAATCACATAGCTTCCTCTCTCTTTCTCCATCTCCTCGTAGCTCCACCATATCTTGTTCTCTCAGCTTCTTCAAACCGATTGGCATTGATTTGGGAAGATAACTATAAATACAAGGCTCACTCAAGATTTTCATTTTAAATTCGCATGTACGGTACTGTCGTTAAATTATTTCTTAAGCTATAAAACTATTTATTGAATCAGTATTGTACCAAACTACATACCTTTTTGGAGAAGAAAATGTGATCGCACTTGGTGGTATGAAAGGGGAATATCCACGAGTTGCACTTAAAATCCAATTTGCCATGGCCAAAGGATATCAAGAATTAGGGATTTCATAGAAAAACTCTTGTGAAAGCATAATTTTTATCAAGATAGCTCGAGAAAACCCCAAATTAGAATTCCACGTAAAAGCATTTCTTAGTGTGTATCATCTGAAAGGGCCCATCGAAGGCTTTCCAGTGCAAATAAGATGCTTCACTAGACGTTTTTCCCCTTCCACTTTCTACCTTGCATAACCTTAGAAACTAAGGTAGCTATTTACACATAGAACATCACGCTAATTGTCTAAACAAAACCAGTGGAGGAAATTAAAACAAGTCAACTAGTGATTTACCTGGATGAACCTATTCACTGCTGACCAGCTGAAAATACACTCTATTTCCCATCAACTTAGGTACATCATCAACCAGAGTTGCAACGTAATCTGTAAATTTGAAAAGAGATATCCTTTGAAATATCACATTGCCATTAATTGTTTGTTTGGTGCCTTGTCTTTTGCCAACATATTTTTTATCTTAAAGGAAAATCTTCTACACTCGGATCTTCTCTGCTTCAAAAAACCATTTATTTAAAAGCATCTGGTCCCAAGAAAGATGTTGGTGTCGAACGAAAGGAAAACCACTGAAGATGATGAAGGGCAGCCCGAGGAGAAGTCGATTGACAGTTAATTGTGGGATCTAACGGCCCGGCCCAGTCGCAACTGTCACAATTGGTGCCATTCAAATCAATGGGTAATGATAACCCAATTGTCTAACAAAAGATCCAATGGCACAGGTTATGATAGGAAGGTAGATAGGGAGTTCTTTTCAAGGTGGGAGGCCTTACAACATAATTATATAATTATTTATTTATTAATATTAATTTATTTTAATTATGTGAATTTGTATTTATATATAAAATATATTATAATATAAAGATTATATTTTAAAATTAAATATTATTAAATATTCATTTAACCATAAATATGATGAATATACAAAACATCAACATGTAAATGTGATGAATATAAAAAATCAACCCGTAAATATTTTTATGTTTATAGGAGTATTGCGTTAAAATGTATCTATGTTTATGTTTATGCTACACTTATTTTATATATTATGTAACCTATGGCTGATTAAGAATAAGGATTGATGTTACATTGAGTTATTTTTCAATTACTTTGTTTTTAAGGGTATATATATATATATATATGCTTGTAAAATATTTTGAATATTTTATTGGATAGTTTGAACAATGTAAATTTTGAAACGGGAACTATAAATTCAAAATAGTAACTCTGGCCAAAAAACCTGAAAAAACATCAAAAACAGTGCTAAAAACAAAAAGTGTGTATACTAAAATGATGATTTTATTTTTTCGGGGTCAATTTTAAACATGTTTTAAAAATGACAGTGACTATGAAATTTACTACGGAATTTTTGTGCAAAATATAGCTTCAAAACGAAAAAGTGATGATACTCGAATGATATTTTTTTTTAGGGTCAATTTTCAAACTTTTAAAAAAAAGCTAGTAAAACCAAATTTTTATGTGCCAAACAAACTTGTTTATGAGGAAAAATACACATTAATGTTTTTGATAGAATATCATTTTTCTTTTCTAAGTATAAATTTAACATGTTTTCAACCATAACATGCTAGATACAAAAGAAATTGAAATTTTTTCAACTATAAAATTAAAAAACCATGACATTATGAACAAATTACATCACTAAATGAATTCAAAAGACATTATTTATATATTGAATAAAACAAACATTATATCTCTAATTTAATATTGCATTGTAGATATTTTAAAAAATAAAAATTATCATAATTAAGACATATAATCCAAAAACATAAAAATGCCTCATAACTTCTCATTTAACACGATATGGAAATCATTAATTTTATTTCAAGATACGATGCATACATCAGTTATATAAATTGTTTTATGAATATCCTACACAGACATGGATTTCTAAGCAAATAAATGCACGAGAATTCTTTTGTGGACGTAAAAATTAATACAAAATGAATGCACTGGAATTCAATTAGACCTATGCCAAAAGAAGGTTTTGGTAACAAGAGCTATGTACAAATCTAAATAAAGATATAGCTTTTTAGGTGTAAGTCTACTGACCCCGTAGCATTATAATGTTACTGCAATTGCCATATTATCGTTACTACGTTTATAAAATATTTAATTATTAAAGATTAGTTTAATATTCCGTCAATCGTTTGCACATAGAAGAAATCCTTGTGGCATAATCAACGAAGGTGCTGGAGATAATGGAAATGAGGAATATTCATGCATTGCTGCAAATTTTCATTAAACGGGACAATTTGTTCAAAGTTATAATTTGTTCAAAGTTATTTCTCAAGCCTCTCCAATGTTACCATTTATAAAGTAAGTTAGTAGAACAAATGAATCCAAAATACAGTAGAGGTTAGACAGAGATTCCCTTTGGAAGAAAATGGGATGACATAAATTCATCTTTGTAGCTTAAAAAAGAAGTGTAGACAAGCAAGAAGAAAAATGATTTGTTTTTAAAGAAATGAACTGCCACAAGATGGAATCGAAAACAAAAAAATCCCTAAGAATCACAAAGAGTAAAGTGATACATTTATTAACAAAATCAGAACAAGGAACAAAACTTCCACACTACGTAAACTAAAACCTAGCTCTTAATAGAAGACATTACAACATTAAATTATTAGAAACCCAGTGCTATTTGGAAACAGATGCATTGAAGGCAGTACACCATTATTGGAGAATTCAAGAATCATTAATCTCAATAGACGATCAAGAACTAGTAGAGATGGAAATATAAACTTAATATAGTTTATCCTAATCAGTTTAAATTAAAATTATACACACAAAAATATATTCATAACAGAGATTCGATGGTGGAAACTAACATTTCTATTGACTAGATTATTAGAGAAACCAAAGGGTGAAAGGAGGAATATAAATTATGAGCAATTGAAAAATTCCTCACCACATTAAAGCACGAGGATACTTGGAAGAATGAAAACGAAGTTTTGAAACTTGTGAGGATTAAAACTAAGAAGGTTTCACACAAAAATCTTATCCTGTTGAGGCCTATTAGCACTGAGCATGCCATCAAAGATAAGGGAAATTAGATAGTGAATTCACATGCAAGATCGAGAAACAAATTCTAACTATTAAAAAATAAATTTACACATCAAACATGTAAATCATTTTGCAAATTTTATTTGATAATGTAGAAGAAATATAATCAATGAAATATTAATTAATAATCATTAAATATTTAGTAACAACCAATAATTCCTTTACATGTTAAGGGAATGAGATATTCCTTAGAACCTAGATGATTATTGATAGTAGGAACTGATATCACCTAAACATAGATGGACAAATTTACCATATCACATCAAGCACATTTGCCTAATTATCCTTATTTTAATTTTGAGCATGACAAATTCATAGGAGGCCACGATTTCGCTAAAAAGAGGAACTGGAGTCAGATTAAAGTGATCACCCTCTCCATAAGATACGTTCACAAAAAGTTCACAAGGAATCCCAGAAGCAAGTTTCATTTGTTCTAAAGCAACTCAGTTACACCTCAAGAACCTTGTTACTCCCTCATAAATGTGTTCCCGAGAAATGAAGGTAGCATAACTTCATTTTCTATTAATAAATCCCAAACCTAAATGCCATAGGATTTTCTCTCAAGAATGAAATAGTTGGAAAGAACAAGCAAGTACCCAGAAGATAACTCTAGTGTCAATCACAATCCTAATAATGCATCATCTGTGAAATCATACCCCACATGTAGGGAGGATACGATGAGCTACCTATGACCACTCGATTTACTTTGATTAGAGTATCTAAGGCCATAATAATAATCTATTTTAATTTCTTTCCAAACCTTTAAAGGAAGGTCATTGTCACTCTCACCTTATGAACCAATATAATAACTTTGATGATTTTTTAAATATAGTTACATGGTATTTTGTGTTTGTCTTATTTTGTTGCAGGTGACTCATGAGGAGCACATGGACTCTAATAGCACAATATGAAACACAACCAAAATGAGAAAACTAAGTTTGGACCTCCATTAACATCAATTACCACTGAGAGAAGATTACATTTATCAAATTCACTGCGAATATCTTAACAACAGCATAAAAACATCTCCCTTGCCAACAATTCTAAAAATTCAATTAGAAAATGATTATAGCCATGTATTAAAGAAAACCAAAAATTACCCTAATTTCTGAAATCTATAAAAGGAGAGAATGTAATGCTAAGAATATTACCAGTATATGGAAGGCAAGAATGAGAATGAACACTACTATCGCATCAAACCCATCACGTGAAAGGGAAAATATTTGTAATTAAAAATCAACAAAGTTGAACATTAATATAAAACTAAGGAAACATATAATGAGCCTGATGGTAAGTGTACCCATGAGCGACTCTTTACTTCGTGAAATCAACGTTTGGATTCTTACACTGAAAAATCCATCTGAGGAAATGAAAATACTTGCCACTGTGTTGTCATGGGAATATAGCATATTTGTATTTTGCAGTGAGTTTTGTATTGGTAGCTCATATGGCTTCAAGTTTATTTACATGCCTTTTATCTCATTTCTACAAGGACAACTCTACAAGAGATTAAGAGGTCGCTTCATGACACTAATAATGAACTGCACGATTGAATTGAGGCCACATCAAATGACCATTGATCTTGGAGGACTATAATGTGTGACAATGTCACCTTCGATGTGGTTGCACAGTAAGTTGGACTTTTATTTTCCATTAAGATTCATGTTATAAGACGATGCCAATACACAATTCTATAGTATTGGAAATCACTGACAATTTAGTCTTTATCATTTCTACACCAGGTTATTGTAGAGTTTTGATTCAAGCTCTCCTACACGTGTTTGTATTTGTTTAGGTTTTTGCCATGTGGGAGCCTTTCTCAAGTAAATATCGCAGGAGAAACTTCCTCAATATTTGGCAATCTAAAAAGTATAAATCAATGTACGTGAATCTAGAGGTCTAATGTATATTTGTTTTTAAGAATTGTTTGGGGCGATTCGTAGCAGATGGGGTGATTTCGAGAATTGCCTGTGGTGGGGAAATTCTTAGAATCGCCCCGCCACCTGGTCAAATGGGGCGATTTTGAGAATCGCCCGGTAGTGGGGCGATTCTCAAAATCGCCCCATCCTGGTGATTCTCAAAATCGCCCCCAAACAATGCTTATTGGGCATCCAAATGCCATTTCATTCTAGAAACCCTCAGAATCATGATATTTCAAATGCCATTTTTGTAAGCCTTGCAAAACCTGTAATCCTTAAAATGACATTGAAAGCTGAATTCATCTGCCCAGAGTGGTTAATCAAATTCTGCATTTAAATTAATTACATCGAAGAGTAATTCTATACCACCTGTCCGCACAAAATTATGCATTGTCAATTGTCATTCTGGGAAGTTCTTATAACCCTACCAATACTCAAGTTCCATAAACATATAAACCCAAAACGTGGTTAACTCAAGATCACACTTGTTTCATGATTAACAATATTTATTATTTTGTATTTGTTGTTATGCCTGGGACTCTGGTTTCTCTGCACTAAGTTCGGGAAGGGGGACCACCCAGCGCAGTGAGTCTCCTTTTCCATTCCCATGTGATTGCAGTGCTCACATGCTCATGGATTGCATATGTGTTCCTGCCTGCCTGGCGTTGTAGATTTTAATCGATTCAGCACGAAGCCCAGGTCAAGCAGGCTGGTTGCGGCCCTAGATTGTCATTAGCTTTACTTCAAATTTATTTTTATTTGTCTATCCGTCAGAGAAATCCATCTGTCACCTATGCCCTTGTAACAACACATCACCCGGTTGAAGCTCTTCCCTCCAGCACTGCAAGGACAGGAGCCCACGATGGAACGTCGAGATTAATTTTTATTTATTATTTACCGCAAGGAAGAAGTATCTAGGATTGTAAAATCAGTAACAGTGGTAAAGTTATTATGGATGGCTATTTATTAATGCAAGTTGATTCATTATCATTGTTGAAAAGAAATTGTTTAATGTTAAGTAAGAAGTTGGGTCTTAGATCAGTATCTTATTTTTTTTAAGTAGGTTTGAGAAAGATAAACTCTTTGATGTTATATAAGAAATTGGGTCTAGATCATTAACTTATTCTCTTAAATAGGTTAAATAGGTTTGATGTATTTATGAAAGATAAACTCTTAAAAAAAAACATACAATTTTAAAACATCCCCAATCCATAACGATAATCTTATATGTATATATAATTCAATTTTTTAATTTGCAATTCTATCCTCCAAAATAAAAATCAAAGTTGTTTGTGGACCAGCTGAATTCATGGAAATTTAAGTCTTGAAATGTTACAATTCGAGTTGTATTTTACAATTTTGAAATGATTGATTAAACCTATATAAGTCTCATATAAAACATTCCATCAATGTCAAAAAAAGCATATACTACTATTAATATTATGCCAATACGATGCTTTCTGTTTGCGATTTTCCACAAACAGAAAAGCAAAGCGATGGGATGTGGTTAGTGCTAGCCAGGGACCGATGAGTGATGAGGGTAGCAACCAGATCGAATTGTACATTCATTGAATTTGAATTTCTTCCACTTGAGTCAGCAATGGTCGTGTTATTAAAAGTCATCGCAGTCATCATTTATGATGGAAACATCGTGGTATTTAGACAAATATATAGCAAAGTAATGTGGAGTTATACTTCATGCGCACATGGCGCGATTCTGAGAATCGCCGGGTGGCGGCCTAGTGGCAGGGCGATTTTGATAATTGCCCACCACCCGACTATTCTCAGAATCACCCCATCTGCTACCAATTGCCCCAAACAATGCTTACTGGGTATCCAAATGCCATTTCATTCTAGAAACCCTCAGACTCGTGATATTTCAAATGCCATTTTTGTAAACCTTGCAAAACCTGTAATCTTTAAAATGACATTGAAAGATGAATTCATCTGCTTAGAGTGGTAAATAAAATTCTGCATTTAAATTAATTACATCGAAGAGTAATTCTATACCACCTGTCTGCACGTAATTATGCATTGTCAATTATCATTGTGGGAGGTTTGTATAACCCTACCAATACTCAAGTTCCATAAACATATAAACCCAAAACGTGGTTAACTCAAGATCACACGTGTTTCATGATTAACAATATTTATTATTTTGTATTTGTTGTTATGCCCGGGACTCTGGTTTCTCTGCACTAAGTTCAGGAAGGGGAACCACCCAGCGCAGTGAGTCTCCTTTTCCATTCCCACGTGATTGCAGTGCTCACATGCTCATGGATTGCATATGTGTTCCTGCCTGCCTGGCGTTGCAGACTTTACTCGATTTAGCACAGAGCCCGGGTCAAGAAGGCTGGCGACGGCCCTAGATTGTCAATAGCTTTAGTTCAAATTTATTTTTATTTGTCTATCCATCACAACAATCCATCTGTCACTTGTGCCCTTGTAACAACACATCACTCGATTGAAGCTCTTCCCTCCAGCACTGCAAGGACAGGAGCCCACGACGGAACGTCGAGATTAATTTTTATTTATTATTTACTGCAAGGAAGAAGTATCTAGTATTGTAAAATCAATTGTAAAATTAGTAACAGTGGTAAAATTATTATGGATGGTTATTTATTAATACAAGTTGATTCATTATTATTATTGAAAATAATTTTTTGATGTTAAGTAAGAAGCTGGGTTTTAGATCATTATCTTTTTTTTTAAGTAGGTTTGAGAAAGATAAACTCTTTAATGTTATATAAGAAATTGGGTCTAGATCATTAACTTATTCTCTTAAATAGGTTTGACGTATTTAAGAAAGATAAACTCTTAACAAAACAAATACATACAATTTTAAAACATCCTCCAAATCCATAACGATAATCTTATATGTATATATAATTAAATTTTTTAATTTGCAATTCTATCCTCCAAAATAAAAATCATTTTAAAACATCCTCCAAATCCATAACGATAATCTTATATGTATATATAATTAAATTTTTTAATTTGCAATTCTATCCTCCAAAATAAAAATCAAAGCTTTTTGTGGACCAACTGAATTCATGGAAATTTAAGTTTTGAAATGTTACAATTCGAGTTGTATTTCACAATTTTGAGATGACTAATTAAACCTATATAAGTCTCATATAAAACATTCCATCAATATCAAAAAAAGCATATACTACTATTAATACTATGCCAATACGATGCTTTCTGTTTGCGATTTTCCAGAGACAGAAAAGCAAAGCAATGGGATGTGGTTAGAGCTAGCCAGGGACTGATGAATTTGAATTTCTTCCACTTGAGTCAGCAATGGTCGTGTTATTAAAATTCATCGCAGTCATGACTTATGATGGAAACATCGCGGTATTAAGACGAATATATAGCAAATTACTGTGGAGTTATATGTCATGCGCACATGGGGCGATTCTGAGAATCGCCCCACCACCTGGCGATTCTCAGAATTGCTCCATCTGCTACGAATCACTCTAAACAATGCTTACTGGGCATCCAAATGCCATTTCATTCTAGAAATCCTCAGACTCATGATATTTCAAATGCTATTTTTGTAAGCCCTGTAAAACCTGTAATCTTTAAAATGACATTGAAAGCTGAATTCATCTGCTTAGAGTGGTAAATCAAATTCTACATTTAAATTAATTACATCGAAGAGTAATTCTATACCACCTGTCCACACATAATTATGCTTTGTCAATTGTCATTGTGAGAAGTTCGTATAACCCTACCAATACTCAAGTTCCACAAACATATAAAACCAAAACGTGGTTAACTCAAGATCACACTTGTTTCATGATTAACAATATTTATTATTTTGTATTTGTTGTTATGCTCGAGACTCTAGTTTCTCTGCACTATGTTCAGGAAGGAGGACCACCCAGCGCAGTGAGTCTCCTTTTCCATTCCCACGTGATTGCAGTACTCACATGCTCATGGATTGCATATGTGTTCCTCTCTGCCTGGCGTTGCAGATTTTACTCGATTCAGCATGGAGCTCGGGTCAAGCAAGTTGGCAGTGGCCCTAGATTGTCAATAGCTTTACTTCAAATTTCTTTTTATTTTTCTATCTATCAGGGCAATCCGTCTGTCACCTGTGCCCTTGTAACAACACATCACCTGGTTGCTCCAGCACTGCAAGGACAGGAGCAAGGACAGGAGCCCACGATGGAACGTCGAGATTAATTTTTACTTATTATTTACCGCAAGGAAGAAGTATCTAGGATTGTAAAATTAGTAAGAGTGGTAAAAATTGTTATGGATGGTTATTTAATAATGCAAGTTGATTCATTATAATTATTGAAAAGAAATTGTTTGATGTTAAGTAAGAAGCTGGGTTTTAGATCATTATCTTGTTTTTTTAAGTAGGTTTGAGAAAGATAAACTCTTTGATGTTATATAAGAAATTGGGTCTAGACCATTAAATTATTCTCTTAAATAGGTTTGATGTATTTAAGAAAGATAAAATATTAACAAAACACATACATACAATTTTAAAACATCCTCCAAATCCATAATGATAATCTTATATGTATATAATTCAATTTTTAATTTGTAATTCTATCCTCCAAAATAAAAATCAAAGCTGTTTGTGGACCAACTTAATTTATGGAAATTTAAGTTTTGAAATGTTACAATTCGAGTTGTATTTCACAATTTTGAGATGACTGATTAAACCTATATAAGTCTCATATAAAACATTCCATCAATATCAAAAAAAGCATATACTACTATTAATACTATGCCAATATGGTGCTTTATGTTTGCGATTTTCCAGAGACAGAAAAGCAAAGCGATGGGATGTGGTTAGAGCCAGCCAGGGACCGATGAGTGATGAGGGTAGCAACCAGATCGAGCTGTACATTCATTGAATTTGAATTTCTTCCACTTGATTCAGCAACGATCGTGTTATTAAAAGTCATCGCAGTCATGACTTATGATGGAAACATCGCAGTATTAAGACGAATATATAGCAAAGTAATGTGGATTTATACATAATGCGCACATGGGGCGATTTTGAGAATCGATGGGTAGTGGGGCGATTCTCAAAATCGCCCTGCAACCTGGCACCGGTGGCGGCCGGGTGGCAAGGCGATTCTCAAAATCGCCCCACCACCCAGCGATTCTTAGAATCGCCCCATGTGCGCATGACGTATAACTCCACATTACTTTGCTATATATTCGTCTTAATACTGCGACGTTTCCATCATAAATCATGACTATGACTAGCAATTGTCCCAAAAGGTACAAAGAGAGGCTGATAGGATTATTAAATTGAAATTGTTGAATTTTTCAATATAACTGTAAGACTTGGAAGCATGCGCCAGTCCTTCCTTGTCCTCAGAACAACATTGGAATCAAGCATTGCATTGCATATCGAATCTACTAAAGTAGATTGCATTGCATATCGAATCTACTGAAGTACAGCTCTGGTCAAGTACTCAATATTGCTTCCATACTTGCAAAAATTCACTGCTACAGCTATAGATAATGAATGGGTGTTGACAATAACATTAGATTTGGTTCTTTGAAAAGAACTCTGTTCTTTTGGCCCACAATTCCCCTCAAATAGAAATTATCTCGTTAATTGGAAGCATACCCTTGTGTAAATCTCACTACACAAAAGGAATCATTTTTGCAAGCATAATTCTCATACTTGCAACTCATCAGAACTCATCAGCTAATTTGAGATATGATGGATTTACTAAGGGAATGAAATGCATTCCATAAGTTTTCTTTTGTTAATATTGTGTTTAATCTTTTGAAAACAAAATATTCAGAAAGTAAATTGGATTGAAGAAAACAAACAGAGACATGAGAGCATGCATCTTTATACGTTCGTTATAATTGCTATAAATGTGGGCAGTGTCATAGGACAAAACAAATCCTGAGGTTGTAAAACATTGTACATGGGTCCACATTTGCTCCCATTGCGGGACTTGTGGAGAATGCATTCAAGGTAGGTATGTCACAGTTGGTAGAATATGAAGAATGAGCTCCTTGCATGTTCTCTATCATAGAAAAATCTCCCGTAGTAAATTGAATGGAGAAATCTTCAAAAAAACTGGAAGCTGTGCCAAGTTAATATATCTGTAAAGAATACTATTTTTTCCTGAGACAAAATCTGACCATGATCAGAGACACTTTGTTTAGCACCAGCTGAAAATAAATTAGAAGCAAAACATCAGGTTGGTAACCAAGCCAAAACAAGTTGCAAGACTGTAACCCAATCTGCAAAACATCAAAAAACTGATTGTGCCAGAGTGGGATACACTGTGGGAAGCTGTGCTGTCCCATATTTTATTACTGTCATCTTCATAGCACCTGCTTCCATTTCCAGCAGCTCTGTCCTTGAGAGAGCATCGGCCTCTATCTTGATAATGTTATCATCAAGAGATTTGTAGCTGATTACCATTTTTAATCTTTATGGCAGCTGTTTATAGTCCTGTAGCACTGAAAGTATGGATGTTGTAGAGCTTCTTTAGCTGTAATTCTTTTGTTTCCATCCACTTGTAACATTTGTTTCAGCAAATCCACACCTTCTAGACACCCAACATTTTTAACAAATCTTGTGAGGGATGGGAAAGGCTTTCCCGGATTTGGAAATATGATATCCAACTGCTTCTTTACAGATTGCCCACGAAATAGAGGCTCACCGATGAACATTTCTGCAAATATGCATCCCATTGACCAAACGTCCACTGCAAAACAATTGTATGAGGTGCGTCCCATCATCAATTCAGGAGCTCTGGTATTTATTGTTCTCAATAACACCATGCTCAGAGTCTTCCACCCTAACAGCCATGCCAAAGTCCGCAATCTTGAGGGCAGTGGCTTCCATGTTTATCAAACAGTTAGAGGGCTTAAGGTCCCTGTGTGCAACACCCTTGACCAGGTATTACATGTGTAGGCCAGGTGTTACATGTGTTAAGATGGGTTTGTGTGGTAACTGTATAGTTTCGTAATCTATAGGAGTATATCACACGAGGGATTAAATGGGCCTGCAATAGCTGAACATCCAGCTTCACAACCTCAACCAATTCTAGAACTGTAAGTAGAGCATTGTAAAAAGACTGTAAAATTCTCATTCAATAGTCAACACTGATAACACATCATGGACAATTCCGCATTCAAATAAATACAGATGAGCATTTATATATTAAGAGAGAATATAAAATTTCCTTCACAGAAAAGATATCAGAAAAGGAATAATTCTTTAGAGCCAGTCCAAGTCATAATTAAACCTCGCGAAAACCTCTGCGTTGATCATGAGGATGCCAACCAGAGGAAAAATCGTTCAAGCATTACATTATCTATGGGAACACTTCCTACAATTATCTCCTATTTTGTCCAAGTCTAACTCGAAAACTGAAGAAGGAAACCTCAAGCTGGTATGTCGCTAGATTTCCATACCGTGCTTCTTGATCTGAAGGGTTCGTTCTGCGGCTCGCGGAAGGAGCATAGAAGCTCGAGGGAAAACCCCATCACCTCGGACCTCTGCAACCTGCAAGTCGAGTAGAAAGAGTCTCAACACTAATCAATAGGAATTTTTTTTTTTAAAGTCAAACTAACTAAATAAGGAAGTAAGCCTCAACTGTGGTAGCTCGGGGAGGGTTTTCCATCTTCCGATACCAGAGAGGAACCTGAAAGGGGTAATGCGCCTTCACCTACGTAAATGGACCAGAGTTACTGTCAGTTGTGGATAAAAGAACAAATAAAAGAGGCCGAACAAAAAGCGTGAGAATCGGGAGACAATATAAATAACCTCTACAATAAAGAATACACTTGCCATCAAAGGTAGCGAGTTAGGTGTTGAAGAGACCAGTTCCAGTGTCATGTGGAATTAAATGGAGGTTCTGAGCACGCCTACAACTATGTCAAACGGTAGAAACGAAGACCAGACACCGGTAGGCCTCCCGTTCTGTTTTGAAGTTGCAGAATGTAGAGGTGGAATCAAGCTCTGGTCGATAATCCAGGCGTAGAACCAGAGTTTTGAGAGTGTAACCTCTACTGCAGGCGCGAGGACGAGCTTCGGGATTTGTTCCCATTCTCCGAGTGCGGATGAGCACAACCTGGCAGACGAAAGAACCTGGATCGGGCAACTGGCAGTGTTAGGACTACAGAGCAGCTGAGCGGAGTAAATACAACAGTAAACTCCTGGCAAACGAAAGAACCTGGACCGGGCAACTGGCAGTGTTAGGACTGCAGAGCAGCTGAGCGGAGTAAATACAACAGTAAACTCCTGGCAGGCAAAAGAACCTGGACCGGGCAACTGGAAGTGTTAGGACTGCAGAGCAGCTGAGCGGAGTAAATACAACAGTAAACTCCGAGCATTTTGCCATATCATACCATACCTCCACCATGATCTCCGCTATAAAGGATATTTGTTCCAACTAAACTCCTCCATATTAATGCGCCAACCTTATTTGCTATCCACGCGTCAACGAGGTTCATGTATATTCGAATGTTAGTTTGCACGACAAGTTTTAGCGTGGGAATGAAAAGGACGACGAAGGTCCCTTTCAAAGGAAGGCCTATCGGCCTAATTACTTTTAATAACACGATCGTTGCTGACTCAAGTGGAAGAAATTCAAATTCAATGAATGTACAGTTCGATCTGGTTGCTGCGAGTTGTCGTCCAACAAATTTTCTAGACTGCCAATCTTTTCGGACACAGAAAATATTGAGGCGCACCGTAGGTCCATAAGACAAATTCTTATGTTTTAAAATTTTCAGACAAAATCCTGTTACATCTGAACAAAAAATCATTTGGACACCTTGTCACATGAGAGAGACATGACGATATCTTCACAGGTAAGTTAAATGCACCGTGCAACTTTCTTGTTGTGACTTTTTTAAAGCATTTGATTTCTTCATGTATAAAAATATACCGCAATTATCAAATCAAATATTATGGCAAATTATTGGATTTTTCATGTATACATTATACAACTAAATGAAATAAATAAATAATTAATTTACTATATTTTATTTTATGATGATGGTGGTGGTGGTTAACATCCATTGAGGCGAAACTTTGATAGGGAAGGAGTCTTCTAAAGAATGTGCCATTATCTATACAATATTTAAATGGATTTTATTTAAATCCTATAATAAAGATTTTTTTAATTTGACTACGAATCAAATAAATGAGATTGCACACGAATTTCCTTTAGGAAATAACATTAACTTTTAATCCTTTCACTCCTGAACGACCTATGGCATTTTGAAAATAAATCTAACTTTTAAAACATCTAATTCTTAAGTCAACTTCGCTGTTAACGAATATGATGTGGGACAAATCATATTTAATTCAAGGGAGAAAGATTTTGCATCCATCTACGAAATGTAATAGAGAAAGGCTAACACTACTCAAAAGAAATGTAAGAGAGAAAGTTCAACACTACTCCCAATATTGATTAAATGATCAACATAAAGTGTCACCATGAAAATATAATGATATTGTGTACGACTTCTTCAAGTGAGCCCACTGAACACAGTTCACATCACATTGCAAGACAGATGTTGAATATATGAAGCGAAGCAACATATCTCCCCATTATATAATACTGAATTGTTGATTACATGCAGCTTTTGCTCTGAAAGGGAACTCTGCTATTCTCAATTTTCCCCATTTGATTCAGTAAGTGCCTTGACCTCCTACCTCTTCGCCCAAAGAAATTAAAGCTATTGTTGCAGCAGCAGCAACAAAAATTAGTTTAATATTCCATCAATCATTTGCACAGAGTAGCATCAATGAAAATCTTTTCTTAAAATGGTATTTGAAATAGTTATTCAAGAAAATTTCTAAACATTTCAGCCTTTCATGATAAAATGTTCATTTTTACATTCTCTTGTATGTTTGTTTTGATTAGGTCTATTGAATCAAATTGGTTTTCAATAGGTTTGTTTTGAGTATGTGAGGTTTCTAGTGTCTTATTAATTCAAGTGGAAGAGATCTTTCTTACATATCATTAGATTATGAAGTGACATTGGACATAATTAAGCTTTCAGCCATACCCTTTTAGAAACAACAACCTAAACTAAATGATTAGTTATTAGACCTTTTTATTTAGTTGATCTAAACTAGAAGATTATAAAAAAAAAATCCTTTCATTGCTCCTCATAAACCAAGATAGATTGATTCATCCCTCCTTTTTAGTGTACAAAGAGGAGTGCTTGATTTTTACCCAAAAATATGGGCTGTTGATGTATCTATATATGGGTGCTCAGGTTTTTATATTAAAAATTTTCTCCACTGCTTGATTTGTAGTCAAAGAGATGTGTTGATAATGTATCTAGATATGGGTGTTGAGTTTTTTATATTGAAATTATCTCTTTGTTTCAATTAGAATTAGAAGGGTTTGTTCTTTTTGTTTTCCTTATAATAAACTATTATGCTCAATTGAAATTGGATCGTTTGTATTAATGCTTCTTTTCAATGTAAGTTTGAGGTGCAAGTTACTTATTTTATTTTTAGACTATGATATTTAACACTTAGTGACCTATGCTTAATAAACTAAAATTAGGAAGGTTTAATAACTTGCTTAGTTTTTTTTATCGTTTTGGTGTAGCTTGTTTGTAGAGAGACTAGAGATTTGTCCCCTAGGCAATAACATTCTCTTGCATCTTTGAAATCTTATTTATTGGTACTATGTGCTTGTATTACCATCTTTTCTTAAATGGTATTTGAAATAGTTATTCAAGAAAATTTCTAAACATTTCAGCCTTTCATGATAAAATGTTCATTTTTACATTCTCTTGTATGTTTGTT
>APFE031021252.1:312925-403804 GCA_000404065.3 Pinus taeda
AATTTGTCCAGTAGCGATCTCCAGGATACCTGCTTGATTGCTGAATCGGAAAGGGGAGCGCCCAGGTATTTAGAGGGTAGGTGGGAGATTGTGAATCCCAGTACTCGGGCTATGTTCCTTTGCGTAGAGGGGGGAGTGTTGAAGAAAAATAGTTGGGATTTTGCAGCGTTAATGGATGTACCAGAGGCTTCAAAGAAGAGGGATAGAAGTGAATTGAAAGCAGAGGCTTCTTTTACTGAAGGGTGCCCAAAGAGCATAGTGTCATCAACGAATTGCTGATGCGTTTGAGGAGCACGACCATGAAGGGATATACCTTTGAGAGCAAGGGAGGAAACAGCTGATTTGAGGATCCTGCTAAGGCCTTCAGCCATTAGAACGAAGAGGAACGGAGATAAGGGGTCCCCCTGCCTGATGCCACGTGTGGGGTGAAAAGGAGGTGAGGGGGATCCATTCAGAAGGACTGAGAAACTGGGAGAGGTAATGAGGTTCATGATCCATCTGGTCCAGGTTGCATTAAAGCCAAAAGCCAACAACATTTTGTGAATATAATTCCAGCTTAGCTTGTCGAAGGCTTTGGAATGATCTAGTTTGAGAAGCACACCTGGTTTCTTGAGCATCTTTAATGAGTGTATGACTTCATTTGATAAGATTATTCCGTCCATGATCTGCCGGCCTTCAACGTACCCCGTCTGTTCTGGAGATATGAGCAGGGGTAATAGCGGTTTGAGGCGATTAGCAATAACTTTTGAGATGAGTTTGTAAATCACATTACAAAGCGCTATTGGCCTGTACTTCTCAGGTTTGTTTGATGCCTCTTCTTTGGGCACCAAGGCAATGAAGGTTGAATTTAAGGCCGGGAGGACCCAGTGCATGCTACGGGATTCTTCCACCAGCTCCCATACTTCAGTTTTGATGAGTTCCCAAAATTCGTGAAAGAAATTGGCTGTGAATCCGTCTGGCCTAGGCGCTTTGCCATCTTTGAGCTGAGCAATCGCCTCTTCTACTTCCTTTAGTGAAACTGGCTGGAGCAATTGAGTATTGTGATCCTCATTGATAATTTTAGGAATGTGCTGTGTGATATCCCAAATTGCCTCATCCCTATTACCGTTGGGTTCCTTTAGAATGTCCTTGAAGTATCCGGTAAATTCTTTCTCCATATCTTCATGAGCCTCTACTCTTTCACCTTGCTGATTGTCGACAAAAATAATTTTATTGTGCATGCGCCTCTGGATGGTGGATTTGTGGAAAAATTTTGTATTTTTCTCACCCTCTTTAAGCCAGCTTATTCGAGACTTTTGCCGCCATAGAATTTCCTCTTGTTTTTAACGTTCCTCAATTTAATTCCAGAGGACCTGCTCCTGTTGAATTTGCTCTTCTGTGCGTCCTTCCAAAATGAAAGTTTGTTGCAGTGCTTTCATTTGCTGTTCCAGTTTTTGTCTGCTTTCCTGTATGTTGCCAAAATGATTTCGGTTCCATATTTTAAGAGTTTGCTTTAGATGTTTCAGCTTTTGTTGGAACTGGTACATCTTAGCTCCTGCCGGCGGGATGAAGGATTTCCAGGCTTGATTTACCACTTCCTTGAATTTGGTGTCTAAGAGCCAAAAGGCCTCGAATCTGAAGGGTCTATTGCTAAAATTGCTTGGTTTGGACCAGTGGAGAAGAATGGGCCAATGGTCCGAGCCTCCTTATGGGATGATTGCTGCACTGAAATCGCCTCCGAGGTGGATAGCGTTGTCTGAAATTAAAAATCGATCTAGTCGTGAGGCAATATAGTGAGCTCCTTTACGCCTGTTCGACTAGGTATAGATACCATTGGAGGTTGATACATCCATGAGCTGATTATTTTGAATGAAATGCTTGAAGCCGCTGCTATCACTATCGAGCCTGGTGCGCCCCCCTTGTTTCTCTTCCATAGATTTCATTATGTTGAAGTCGCCCCCACCTATCCATAAAGGGAAGCGTCTGTGTTCATTGAGGAGGGAGATCGTTTCCAAGAGGTCCAATTTTTGCTGAATTATTTGCGGGAAGTAAACATTAGTGAGATGCCCATGGATCTTGGTTCTGATGAGGTGGAATGTTGCCTGTATGAGATGCAGAGTAGCGTGAAAATTATCAAGAGACACAATCTGCGGGTTCCATAGAATGGCTAGACCGCCAGAAGCCCCTGAGGCGTCTACTGAGATTGAACTGCTGCCTGCCCAAGCTTTATTACTGAGACTATCTATTGTCGTGCTACTGTATTTTGTTTCCTGAAGAAAGACTATTGCTGGTTTTTCTTGCATTATCAAGTTTTTTATCATTCTGTGTTTAGAGGGACTATTGAGTCCTCTTACATTCCATGAGATGAGCTTCATGGAGATTGAGCTTTGGGTTTGTAAAACTTGGTCAACTTGGGGAATTGCCCCGAATCCATAAGTAGTTCTCCAACTACTATTGTTCTCTGTAGATCTGTTTTTCTTCCCCTTTTCTTTGTTTCTTTAATGATTTTCCTTCCATCCCAGTGACTTCCTCCTTGGATGCCCAGACTTTTATGATGTTGAACCCTTGTTAGGACTCCTTCGATTTTGTCTATTTGCCAAGGAGGGATTGAGGTATACTCTTTTTGCTGGCACGCTGTCTCCAATTTGGAGATGTCAAGCTTGGAGATGTTGAACTCTTCTAGATCTACATCTTCTCGATCTTCCTCCATATTATTAGAGGCAATGAGGGCCTCTCCCACTGCATCTTCATGAAGACTCAAGGCTAGGGCTGCATCAAGATCCATTTCTGAAGCTTGTGGATTCTCATTCAACATGGTTTTCCCCTTGGAAAGGTTTGGGAGTCCGAGCTCTGAAACAGAGACTGATTTTTCTGTGGAGGGAGGGTCAACATTTTTGGAGGAGGTTGGATCGGAGGAAGAAGGGGGGGTTGAGCGGTTGAGGTTGGGCGAGGTTGGGTGCATCTGATCTGGGTCATCTGCATTGGGGCTGGTTTGAGGATCATATGTGGCGAGAGCAGAAAAGCGGTTTTGGGGGTTTGCCTTCGAGGCTTGAGGCGGATTTGCTTGGTTTTTCTTTGCATGTCGTCGGCGGTTGAGGATTTTTGTAAAGCCATCTGGGTCCGTGTTGGTTTCATTGGAAGGAGCCTTGGGCTGCACATTTAATGGACAATCACGAAAGAGGTGGCCATGTTCATGGCATTTCCTACAACGAAAAGGGATGTGCTCATAATCTAAAGTCTGCTTCCATTCAAAGTCATCGTGAAAGAGACTTACTGTGTCTGCTAGGGTCTTGGTTAGGTGCATCTTGACGCAGATCCTGGCATATGAGGTGTATTTGTGCGTCTTGGTTTCAGTTGCAACTTTGATGAAGGTCCCCAACTTGTTGCCTATGTCTGCCAGTGTTTCTTCTCGCCAGTACTCCACAGGAAGGGAATACATTCTGATCCATACAGGGGCCCAACTGAAGTCCTCTTTATCAGGATTGAATCGGGGTTTCCATTCCGTGAGATACAAACCTGAAGAGTTGAATAAGAATGGTCCTCCTTCGAATATTCTTGTTTTGTCTTCTAGACAGTTGAAAATGGCTGTGAAGAAGCCCTTTGGGCCAAGCTGTAGAGTCACTTGTCCTTTGGGCTTCCATTTTGAGGCGATCCATCCTTGTAAGGCTTTTTCGGTGGGCCAGAATCCCAAGAACTTTCCAATGAGTGCGTAGTCCTGCATATATTGGATTTCCCCATTGATGCGATGGCTTGGCAGATCGACCTTGATCGAGTCTGCTGCTTTTGGAATACAGGTTGCAGAGGTAACTTTAGTCTGAGCTGCTCTCGTAGTATTGTGCCTACTATTGCTTGCGTCGTCCTCTATATTTCGATCTGAGTCCGACTGTTCTTCTTGCGTCCTTGGCTTGTCTTTTGCCGTTTCTGGGTCTGCGTTTGCATAGTGCAGATTCTCTGTCGGTAGCTTCTTGTTAGTGGTGGGCTTATCCAGTGGAGGGGAGGCAGAGCTCTCCCCTCCTGCAGCTGATGCCATAGGACTGTCAGTGGCCGAGCCTACAGTGGCTAACGCAGGTTCGAGCGGCGGCGCCTAGGGTTTCGTGCCTTGTTTTACTGTGTAATCGCTTCAGCATTGTTCAATCGAATTGACTTTTCAAAATGGTTATTTTTATGTCCATTGTTAAAAAATATTGTTTTTTAGAAACAATTATTTCATGTGGATTGAAAAATTGATTAAGGATGTATAAATATGTAGAATATCGAAAATTCAAAATATCGACCTTCTAATTTAAAAATGCAAAACAATAAAAACCTCACTACAAATAAATTAAAATAAAAATAAAATACAAGAAAATGTGAAGAAAACAACCACTTCAAAATTTATTAAATTTACAAAATAATTATCTACATTTCATACATTAGAAAATTTAAAGTCAAAAAATAGTTCTTTAAAAAAAGGGTCTGATGCAAAATACCCACTTTTTTAAATCAGCATGAAAATCACTACCATTCTAAAACGTAATGTACATAAAAAAAATTAAAGTGCCAAAAACTATGCTCGAAAAAAAACATGTGTGTTTTGCATCACCCCTTTTCAAAATCAGGTCACTTTTTTGCTATCTCTACAAAATGGGTAATAGTATCAGTTCCTGTTTCAAAGTTTACATTGTTTTTGTTACAACAATTCTAATAATAATGTGTTTAAAATCTGAAATCTATTCTATGAAGGTTATTTTTTTTATACTTTAGGATTTATTAAGTGATTGCTTTCACACATGCAATTAGAATGTAGAAAATAGAGAATAGAAAAAAATACAATCACTCAAAACCATAATAACACATGATATGATATGTGAAACACTTATGGGAGAAAGGTCATTCTAGGCTTTCCTTTTCTGAATGGAAATGGATGTAGGTACAAAGGAGTGAGACCTAGATGGCACATGGACTGCTACAATGAACAAACACTATATGGTTGTTCTCTCTCTCTCTATGCATTTTCAGCTACTTCACTCATCTATGGACCAAAATGTACTTAGATAGAATGAAACCACTTTCCCTCCTAGTGGCTTAATTATAACATTGCTTGATAACCTACTAGTGGTTAAGTTTGACTCCTACTTTTAAATAGAGTTACAATATGGACTCCTCTAAAGTCCCCTTCATATGAGCACATGGCTAGCTCCCTTTCCATGAATAATAGGGGCCAATACGACATCCTCTCAAATCATGGTAGTCAAAACAGGAAGTTTGACTTCCATTGGCATAACATTTGCATGTGAATTCCAATTAAGGTGATGATTGCATCATCGGAAAAGTATGTATGTGTAGAATAACATTATGGGTTTTTTTGCTTAAGTGGAAAAAATTTACCCCCAAGAAAATTTCATTTAATGTCTCAAACTACTTCCAAAATATTTTAAACATCAATTCACCAAACTGAGACCCATTAGTAAAAATGGTCTTGTCAGTTTATTTCTCCATTGTTTCCACTCTTAAAGCACTAAGATGGATGAAAGATAATATAATAATCCAATCTAGATCATAACTCCCCGTGTTGGGAGTCTTTTATTCTCCAAATGATTCTATTGAATGAGGTGAGGAAATTTTTCCTCTACCTTCTCCGTGGAGTACTATTTAGCCTTGCTTGGAAGCTTATCCTTTCAGTTGAATTTGCAAAAAGTCATGCTACCTTGTGTTGTAGTTCTAGATGTTGTATGAAACATCATATCCTCTATCAACATTGTTTGAGCATGTGGTACCAAATCCTTTATAAAAGATAGAATCTATTCCTCTTCCTAAACCAACATGGAAGACTCATAGAGTTTCAAGTTGTATACATTCACCATGGAGTAAATGTGCATTTGTTGGGCTAGAGTGAGTCTATAGGCATTTCTCCAACCTTTTATAGTATCTCAAAGGGACCATATCACATAGCCTTGATTTTCTTACCAAGGCCTTATAGCCTCTCATTATTCAACCATAACCATACTCTTTCTCCCACCTTGAATGACTTCTTTATTATATTTTGATCATGCTTGGTCTTGTATTTTTTTCTATGACTTTTGTAGTGTCCCCTATACTAGTAGATGGATCTGTTTGATCTTCTTAACAAATTTATCTACCATTAAGGTTGTTATTTTTTCAAGAGCAATAGATATAAGCACTAATTTTTGAAAAACTAATAATTACTTAAAATGATGTAGATATTACTTTAGAACTTTCTGTTTTATCATTAAGTAATTACAATTCATAAATTCAATTATAAATGCATAAGGACGGAAGAGATCACAGTGAAAAAAGATAACAAAATATTTACCCTAGGAAAACCCACTTGGGAGAAAACCCAACAACCTTTTCCTTGGTGAAATTATTCAACTCACAAGAGATACACCTAATTATGCTAGTCAAGTATGATAGTAAAATTGCCAAAAAATGCTATGGTGAAACCCAATCAAACTTCCCTCTTATCAAGACAATCTTCTAGCCAACAAAATCGACCATGTCTAATCTCCCTACAACAAAATTTGGCCTCCCATAATTTTCCCAAAAACGCGGCCCTACTGCCCATAAAATTTGGACATGTTTCCTAAAATATGATACCGATAGGTCCAACTTGTTGCCCAGAATATGCCCAAAAACTCACACATGCACTGAAATCAAGGAGAGATAGAAAATATACTTGAGATGTCTTCATCTTTATTCTTATTTTCCTTTTCTTGGATTCCTAGAAGATGTCTTATCTTGTGAGAGATTAAATTGTGTTTGAAGGAAGAGATCGAGTATCTTATATTGTTTTGGCTAGCTTGAATGGGTGTCTCTTCAGTGGGGATGACTTGACTTGAAAGAGGACTGACTTCACAAGTTTGGAGCCAAACATTTATAAATTCAAAATTCAAAATTCCTTCTTTTGAAACTGACATGAAGAACATGTCTTATACTTTTCATTTCAAAGAATACAGTAAAATGACATTAAGAATACGTCTTAAATTTTTTATTATATATATTTCAAGGGATAAAATATTAATTATGAAGATTGACCATAAATACAAAATTCAACACTCCCTCTTAGCCACCGAAGTAGCTATAATGACTAACATATGTTCTCTTGTTGAAAAATTCTCTAAGAAAAGGTTAATCATTTATCATCAACATCAACATCATTTGATTATCATATTCATAGTCAACAAATCTACAACATCAACTAGGTACCATAATTTTTGTCAGAATCTCTGACCTATGGTACATCATTAGCATCATCTAGTCATTGTGATTATGGTCGACACCTATGACCTATGGTATACTAACTAGTTCTAGTTCGACATCATCTTGGTAAATATCGTTTACTTGTGGTGAGAAATTACGGACACACTCATTCCAGTCCATGATGCTAAATGCGCTCACCTAACCTATCTAGAGAGTACATTGAGCCTGATGTTAAAAGGCATCCATTCAGCTCTATGGTTGAGTAATTTTAGGCCTATAGGATAATTATTCTTGATCTTGGTCAATGTACATTACTCGGGAATAATTTTTATCCTTTGTTTCACCATTCTCCCTAATCTTGGCCAACGTACTTGACTCAAAGATAATGATTGTCCCTGAATGAGTTAGCTATGTTGATGTGTCAATCCACTACCTATGGAAATCATCTTGCATTAGCATCACGCTCAACAAGTCGTCACTTGGAGTAATTCACCAATTATCCAAGTCATCAACTAGAACTTTTTCAACACCTATGACATATGGTAAAACCCTAGGATATTACCATTCATGCATGCCAATTGAATGGTAACTCCCATGCCCAATGTTAAAGGCACTCACTCCTCTACATGGGGAATACTCTAGGCCTTGATGCTCTATAGGAAATTCTCCCTAACCACATATTTTGGCCCATGGTCAATAATTTGACCTATCTATATTTTTACTTAGGGAGAATGTATGCCCCCCGATGCAATGACATCAGCATTCCCTCTAGCCAAGGAAAATATTCTCAGCCACTCTAGCTTGTCCTTGAAGTATGCAAACTTCTCAAGCTTGTCCCTGAAGTGTATAAACTTTTCGTTGGGAAAAATGCTTTGTGAGCCTCACTGGTCCCTTATGTACCATGTCTTGGTATGTGGTTTGATATGTCATCATGGGCATCTTCTGCACTTGATTAAACAATACTGCAAGTAGTTACTGAAGCCGCACCATTTTAGAATTCACCAAACTAGTTGAAATATACTTAACTTTCTCAGTCATGAGTGTGATAGATGTCTACTTTCTACCTAAGAAAAAGCAAAACTGAATCATCATCTTGATTTTCTCTTCCTATCTTTAGCACTCTCTACCCAATCTAAATATATATATCCTTGAAACTGCTTCCTCCACTAGAACAATAACCATAACGACTTGACACTAAAGGAGACCATATTATAGCAATTTGGTTACTCCCTATGCCAATTAGATTGTTTAGATTAGTTATCATGGAAGTGGCCTTTGATTGGTTTTCTTTCATCCTAAATCTTTGAAGGTTCATGATAATATTATTGCCCAGCTTTTGCCACACTTCTAGGTCTAAGAAGTAATTTTTTTAACCAAGACCCTTCATCTCGAGCTCTGATGTCAACTCCCTGCAACATTGAAGTAAAGCTTGGAAAATCTCTCTATCACTGAAGCAAATCCTTCTACCGCCATTGTTCCCTCTACCACATGTCTTTATGTTCCCATTAGAAATAAGTCATGTAATAGCAAGATCAAGCAAGATCCATCAGTCCAAGAATACCAAGTCCAATGTGTCTGTTTGTGATCGTACACATATTTCTTTAGTCTATAATCATGAGAATTACTCTAATGTACCTAAAATCATTGAGGTATATCTATGTACACTTCTTCTTCTTCAATCATTGATAAAAGTGATATCTCAAGATCTACCTAGTGCAATTTTCAAAGAAATAGAAATTTTAATAGAAATGTACCTCACAATTGAAGAAAATGTCTTGTCATAGTGTTCTCCTTCCTTCTGCAGGAATGCGTGTATCTCTCTTTGTACTTCTATATGTTTACATCTACTGCATACTTGTATATCCCCTTGGAATTTACCATTGACTTTGCACAAATCTTGACACAGACTCCATTATGGCATCCTTCAAACTTATTGGTATGCATGCTCCCTATGAACTAGGAGCTCTTTTGATCATTAGACATGGTTCTAGATGTCCATACAAATTATCCATCTTGTAAAAAATAATTTTGGGATAATTCTCTTGTCAAAATATTTGCTTCATTCTTCCCAATGCTTTTATCTACTGCTAAAGCCTTGGAAGCCTTTACAATGTGCCTGCAACCCTCACTATCTCCACATACCCACCAAAAATGTGAGATCTGTCAAACAAATCATATTTTGGAATTGTTTCTAATGCTTTGTCATTTACATGCCCTTCCAATGTATCTCACCAAATGAACCCACTTGATTTTTTCTTTCATATTCATTTACCTTCTTAAAAATATCCTCAAAATCCAAGATAGCCTCAATATCTCTGGATCTTAACACTCATTCATATTTTCCACAAACCATAGGAATTAATTATCTCTTACGATCAACCCACAAGTTTTAATATATATATTTTTTCTTCTTTCCATTCTCGATGCACATAAAGTGATATTATATTGGTTTGTCAGCAATTTTCCATTAAAACTAACAGTTCCATTAGTTTCCATGAAATGTCTCCATGAAACCTTTTATTACTTTCCCTGACAAAGAAAAACTTTCATTATTATATTAGAGAGCATGTTTCATGTGCCATAGCAAATATGAATTGCAAGATATTATGAGTGCTATAGAAAAAAATATATCTAATATTACTACAAATGTATAATGAAGCAAAAGTAGTGGACACCATAAAATACCTATAAATTGAGCTTTAAACTTATTTAATTGCTTCACTCGTCTCATACAAGACAACAAAATCCTTGTAAACAATTCCTTCTTTCTAAGCCCAACTTTCAAGGGCTTGATGGGAGGGAACAATAAGAACCACACAGTAACTGTGGAATGGATCTGCATGTAACATGATATTATCAAGATAATGGCACACTACAAAAGTTTCTTCCACGTGCAGAAAGGAAAGGTCTTGGGATGTGGCAGCTGAAAAATATCGGATGACTTACAAAGTTGAAATATTTTGGTAGGCATCATCAATACCTTTCCCAAAGAGACTAGTGTTGATGTAAACTTAAGGACTTTAGTGTTGATGTAAAATCATCCCTGATGTAACCTCCCTACTTGTCATAACTCATCTCAACAATACTCCCCACTTCTACATTGTTTGATTTTTCCAAATATTTTTCTGACCCAGACATTACAGTTTGCACCATAGGAGAATGTATAGATGGATTAATAGAATCAATAAAATATGTGTGAGATCGAGGAGTACCTAAAATTGGTTTATATGTTGAAAATAGAGTCGCGCTAGGTTAAAATCTAGAGTAAGAATACAACTACACACCAACAGAATCTTGATTTCGTGATTGATTAGTATTACCATTGTCAAAGAAATGAATTTTTTTCCTTCAAACAAGTCTTTAGACCCTTTAGCAAGTGTTCCATTGCTAAAATCCATGGGCTCATTAGAGAATTGATTATGACTAAATGTGGGAATGGTCAGACTACTCATGTGAGAACCTATATTATAAAACATAATATGCTTTCAATTACCCAAATAAATGATTTATTATAGTTACTGATAACAGAAATATATCTATAAAAAAAATAGATTAGCAATGAAGAAGACATTAGAAACATCAAAGAACAAGTGTTTCAAGTATGCTTACTGTTACGTATGTCTGTTTGACTCTTTGTAACAATATCATTAGTAAAAATTGATAAACTCGAGTGTGTTGGCAATTGAGATATTTCATTATACTGAACATTCTCTTGTGAATCACTGGAAAAGAAATTGGAGGAAACTTGTGCTTCAACTAGAATATTTTTCACGAAATCATCCATGCTTCCATTCATTTTAGGTATCGCAATGCCTCTAAAATTTTCCTCTTGTGGTAAAAAAACTACAATCCTTAATAGTTGTTCATTCATAGTTTGGTGCATGGGGATTGGAGTTACTCATTTCCACTTAAAATCTAGATGGCTCATTACCTGCAATTTTAGTTTCAAGTTTCTTTATCAGTTCTAATATAGTTTTTGAAGATAATCCTCTCAAATTTTTTATATGGGGTTCTTTTTTCCTTTCAACTCCTAAAATATCTTTTGAGGATGGTATTCTTGAAATTTTTACATAACCATAGCCTTAATCAATTGAATAATAATCATCCTGCCTTTTGGATTCAAAGTATCTTTATGTGATGGTTGCACCCTACTATTGTAAATTTCATCTGACACATAGCTCAGAGTGGCAGTTTTTGTGTTTATTGGCTCTATTTTCAATAATTTTACTTCAACATTTGAAAAATATTTTAGGTACCGCTAGTTCATTAGAGGAGACCATTAGTACATGCAAGGCAAAATTTGTAAATGGTGAGGGTTGGACAAGAGAGGTGTTACTATCTTTACTAGGATTTTTCTCAGGAGCACTTCCATTTAATTTATGTTCATGTGCACTCAGACATCCAACATATTGTTGTTGAGTGTGATTATTTTTAAGCCCAAATAATTGTTACTGCTCCTTCAAAGAATAAGAATCCTTCTTATCTCTCTCTTCAACTTTCTTCTTACATAATTCCTCTAGTTGCAAGCCATGGTAATGAGAAATTACTCAAATTAAAATACCTAAGAGTAAAAATTGTGCAACAGAATGGACTATTATTGTGTACTTCCCAATAGAAGAGAGCATGGAAATATGGCCCATAACATATTGGCGTATGGCCTTTAATAAGAGCCCAAGGCTGTATGATTTATTTGAGGTTGTACATTTACAATTAAAAGGGAAGAAAAATAGATTCAATATGATACTTTTGAAGAAGATTTTCCCTTGTACTGGATAGATGTTTATTATTTAATAATTAACAATAGAGTATTAGTAATCTCGAAAACATAAGCATGCCTTATATCATTTCATACTAGGGAAAACTTTATTTCATCAGGTCATATCGACGCTTTAGCCTCAAAATATATAACCAAATATACTTTTGAAAGAAAAGAAAAGAAAGTAAATAATTTCTTCTTCACTGTATTTTTGAGTAGGGAAAAACTTTGTAAAATAATTGATTCAATACTAATTTCTAGTAAATTAATTCATTGAAGTAGTACTAACTTCCAAGCCATGTTTTGTGAGATATTAAGAAATAAATTAAAAGGCACTTGAATGACTCCATCATCAACATAGTTGATCTTAAGTTTTAATATAGAAGAAAACTAGATTATATTCCAAATGAGATATTTATAGAGTAGATGTTGCTAACTTGCAAGTAAGCCCTCACTATGATAGTTTTGGAACACATTTCACATCAAAATAAATAAGTAAACAATGTGTTTGAGAGTAAATATGATGTCACAATGAGCAGAGACCTGTACAAGTAGGGATTTTGTTTTCTTCAGTGTGTGAAAAAATGAGCTATTGGGAATTTACCAATCATGCCCCTTAGAAAAGAAGTTATTTGGAGACTTCTCCATGTCATAGAGACCTAAAAAATAAACCATGAGCTTGTGAACCACAACAATGAACAATTTATAAGTACCCTATGCATACCTCCTAAACTAGTGGGTGCCTAATAAGTAAGCACGAAATCATGGTATGGACATATGCTTAAGAAGCTCAAGATGAATCATTAATAACAAAAGTTTGATGCTTACCATATTAGAAATAAAGAATTTACTAAATACTATCAGGTGCCAATAAGGTAACATGAATTTGATTTACTATATCTATAGTAATACAATATGTTAGATGTTATACTTGGTCTATGAGATATTTTCTACATGTGTGTTAAAATATCAATTGACTTATCTAGTATCGATTTCCTAGACTATAGTTTAAAGAGGCTTGCTTATACTAAAGAGAATCAAGTGAATTTTTTTCCATCAAGGAAATTGAGATCAATAGGGCATATTTTTGATCTATCCATCAACACCAAATGTGATTTTTCAGACCCATTTATAGCAAACAATATTCATGCCCTTGACTAAGTGAACCAATTGTTGGGTTGTGTTATATTCTTTCCACGACTAGCTCACCTAGTTAACTGGGGGGTTAGACGGGGGGCAGAGCCCTCCCTTTGTTGTGTCGATTACACAGCGGGGAGGTCACAGGGGGTTTGAGGGGGGTGGGTAGCCCCGTGTACGGGGTTTAGGGTAGCGGCCCGACGAAATTTTTTTGGACCCTAGATTAGCTGGGCGGACCTACCTATGGTTTTGTGCATGGTTTTCGCACATGGTTTTGGATGCGGTGGTTTTCGGTCCATGGTATTGGAAGCTTCGGCATGTATAAATATGTATTGTAACATTGAAAGGAACACAATGAAAAATCAAGCTGGTAGTCCCAGTTTGGGGATCCAGGGGAAAAATCTTTGTGTATATGTGTCTTATGTGTTATGCTCTTGCATTGTTTATTTTTTGTGTTTTCGCATTCGTATGCAGGTAATTTCTGTACGGGGTTAAAGCCTACACCAATTCCCAAGTTTTATTCTTATCAAGGCATCATACTCCATAGACATGGTCGTCTCCCATTCGAAGCAATTTTTGGAAAAATTATTAGTAGTGGCTTCTTCATCACAATTTACCTTGGTAAGGAGGACCCCTAGTGTAAGAGCCATCTGATGATGTTCTATTTCAACTTGTGGTGGAAGAAAATTAGAAAATTCCAAAGTAGTCGATGTAACACCATTGGTTAAAGGGTTTGGCCAAGCTGGAGAAAGAGGCATTATTCAAAGGGATTGGCATAGTTAGAGAAGGAGGTGTTGAAGCCAATAAATAGTTCAAAAGGTCTTCCTCGACATTATTAAATTGCTCGGCACCTAGAACAAAATGCTAGAGGGAGAATTTGATAGAGAGTAATGTTACGAGAGAATATATTTCTATAAAATGGGATCCACATGAGTCATCAATAAGGTCCTCATCATCAACATCTAGTTGTCAGTAAACATATGAGGAGATCTTGAGAAAACACTTGTAGGATTAAAAAGAGGATCAACATCATAATGTGAAGGAGAAATATAAATTGAAACATGTTGAGAATCATCTATAAGATGTAATGAAAAATTTATTTGTAGGACCTAAGTAGGAACTTCATCAAAGATAACATCTCTAAATTTAGTCACCTTGTGAATTGAAGGATCATATGGACTATCTTCTTTTGAAACATAATTATAACCCACCAAAATTCAACAGTGACTTTTAGAGTCCAATTTTTCATTATATTGTTCATCACATTCAAGAAAGATTGGAGACAAATCATTACAAAATATATTTATAGACAATACATTCAAGTCATTTAAGTATAACTACCCTACAAGATCAAACCCAATATGGTCTTATATGTAAATCATTTCATTGATGTGAGGGATGAAATCATTACCAATCTAACCAATAGGTGCCACCATTGGATGCACACATTCAAAATCTATCTTGGGAAATTCAAGCTCAATTCTTACTAGCTTCAAGTGGAAGTCAATCACCATAACTTATGAGTAAATACAGCTTTTGTAACATCTCGCAGCCACGAAATTCAATGTTTATTTCCATACAATTTCTCATAAAGGATAAAACCTTGAAGTAGACAAGCATCCATTGAACCATCTCCATAATATTTGATTTATTTTCATTCAACTACTCCATTTTGGATGTGGATTGTAAATAACAATGTTATTCCAACAAATCACACAAGATCTAAGAAACTCTTCAAAATCACCACTAGCATATTGTCATTTGAAATTATTCATGATACTTAATCATCTTCTCTTTTATTTTCCATTGATGATTTGAATTCCTCAAACACTTAATCCTTGGATTGAATTTCATGTATCCAAAGGAAGTGGGAGAAATCATCAATTAATGTAATGAATTAATTATCTCCCAAAAGAGAACAAGTGGGAATAGACTCATAAATGTCACCATGAGCCAAATTGATCAATTCAAGGGCTTGCTTCACTTGTTCTTATGAAAGGACTCTTGATAGTGCTCCGTAATAAAAATCCATCACACAAACCATAATTTGGTTCAACATGTAATAGATCCTCAACTATCTACAAACAATTCATGTGTCTTAAATACCCAAGATTGTATGTTCCAAATGTTGATGCCACAATATGCTAGTGTCTTCAATGTTAACTACCATAAAAATAAACCTTTTTCATTCTAAGGAAGGAGTTGTCTTTCCCAACTTGTACATATGATTGAATTCACCACAATAACCTAAAGTAACCACTTCAAAACCATCATCTATGTCCTTTATAATCCATCAATCTAGCCAAAATTCTACCTTTTTGTTGGTATATGTGATGCGATAAACAAAAACAAGATTGGGTCCAACTATGAGAACATGAAAGATTTATCCAAAATGGTCAAGTCAATGATGACATCACATCATCTTGAAACTAGTAAAGTCAATTATCACTAATGATCACTTTCTCCTTGCTATGTTTCTACCGATGATAAAAAAGTAAGTGTCAATGCTTTGTCAAATTTCTAGTAGCTCAAAAGTCAACAATCCATTCCTATGAAGTATGAGAATCAATATGTGAAGTGCACAACCAAATGTGCCTATAAAATGAGTCCATCAAATTCAACAAAAGCACAAAGAGGAGGATTCCTTAGGAACAAAATGAAGTCTTCTAAAGTTTTCGTTGCTAAACCCAAGAGAAGGAGAGGTATCAACTTCTTCAAGCAAAAACAACAAAAGACCTGCACCATACTACCTCTTGTTGTAAAACAAAGAAAGGAAGAGTCAGTTGACTTTGATGGATAATTAAAACCTCAAAAACAAAGAAAAATTTAATGTTGGTTTTGAAAGAGGGCTTCCTATTAAACCCTATAAAAAGTGGCATTGATCTTGACTAAGGGTTTAATCCCTAAGAAAAGTAATGTTCTTAAAAACCATAATTCCACACTCATAAAGAACTTATATTAGTTATTGATTTGGGTAAGTGAGATTCATACCCACTCATATACCATGTTGAGATTTGCAAGAGGTAGAAAGTGAATCAAAAGAGACCAATGCAAACCAAAATTTTGAAATAAAGAGAAAAAATAACCAACAATGGGTAAACGCAACACTCGAAGAGATGTCAAATGAGGAGAACAACCCAAAAGATAAAAATCAAACCAATAACAAGTACATTGAAGAGAGAAAGAAACACAAAAATAGATATAAGTGCAACATTTAATTATGCCCTCAGATAAGTCACTCTCATTGAGAATGAATAAATAAATTGAACAATTAAAATAAAATAAAGTGGGGTGTTTAAACACAACTCCAAAGGTAGTGAATTTTTCCTAATATGGTTTAAAACCTAAGTGTACAAGGTCAACCATAACCAAACCTATAAATAAAATAATGATAAAATAATGAGGATCATGTTTGAGAATGAAAATTACACAATTTTTAACAAAAACTAAAGTAGTATTAGTATACGATAATATAGTTTTATTAATTTCCAACAAATGACCAAAAATGGGGAGAATGCAAAAGAAACTCCTAGATCAATGCTAAAAGAAAAAAGATAAAGATCTAGTTATTGAGCTAAAATTCAAATGTCTAGCTAAGAGAGAATGTGAGATAAGGTGCAACTACAGGAAAGATGCAAGAAACCAAGAAAAACATTTGTATTAAACAAAACAGAGAATGTCAATGCATCCTAGAGACTTCTTATTAGGAAAGGTGAGGGGACCAACAAATAATTTTCCTATTGGATTCAACAGTTAATATGAAAAGGCCAATGAAATAACAAATAATACCATCTAAGGAGTGATTAAGTTTGAAGAGGCCTAGCTACATGATCCATAACATAGGAGCAAGAAAGCCCAAATGTAGGAGTGGTCTTTGCACTCACTTTTCTTCTTACACTATTGTTCTTAAAAATCCCATTGCCCTACTTATGGTCATTAAATGGACACTAATAAAATTATATAATCTTGTCTTATGTAAAATGATAATATCAAAGGTCACGGGGAAGAAACTTTGGATGGAAACCTATCTACTCAATTGAATTTGGGAAGAAATGCATTGGAAAAGGAGGGAAAAATCTATCACATCCTAGCATTGACCCATTTATTCATTTATTAGTGTACATCTATGTTTGGGACTGAAATATCCTCCTAGGTCTCAAGGAGGTAGGTCAATCTCCCAAGGGGTTTCGAGATCTAACTAATATAAAATATGTCATTTGAAGTATCACGGATCTATACCTATCTCTTGTTGTCCCCAATAGGCAAGACAACCAATAAGTATGAGGTGATCCTCATATGATACTCCATTTCGGTCAAGGGACACAAAAATAGAGATATATGCTCAAACTCTTCTCTCATGAAGACTACATCCTTGGTCAAGGTGTTGAAAAAGTGGAAAAGAAGCTCCACAAGTCCTAAAATAAGCAATAGTATCTCCCTCTAATCACATTGTAGATGGGACATTAGAATAATGATATGCCCCTCCATTTTGTATTCTTGTAAGTAGCATATCTAGAAAAGCCTCTCTACCTACAAGATGTAGTCATTTATCTCAACTTGGATTATTTGGGAAACCAAGGAAAATATTATATTTATGCATACAATGTCTATGTGTATGGAATCTAGACGATAAGGTCATCTCTCAACACAAGGATAACTTAGAAGAGTTTTTTTTCTTTAAAGAAATACCTTTCGAAGGTGTGATCCAAGTGACTTGGATATATTCTATAACAATTCTCTCTAATTTTCCATTTCAAGTCCTTAAACAAAATGAGGTTACTTACACATTAAGGGACTACAGGAGAGAGAAGTTTATCCAAAGAGATGGCCACAAAATACAATAACTAAGCAACCTCTTAATGGACTTGAAAGAACAAAGTGGTAGATAGAGATACCAACCCTTCTTAAGGAAAAATCCCCAAAGGTATGTACTCTACAAAGGAGAAAAACCAATATGAAGATGGCCTTAAGGAAAAGATACTTACCCCCAAACCCTAGTGGATCAATGGGTTACATAATAGTCTACTTACATCAAACAATGTACCTATAGAAGAGGGCATGGACTCTCTCTATAGTAGCCCATTCAACATAAAAGCTGGGTCCACATACCTCAAAACCATAAAGGATCATGGGTTTGATAATCACGTCCAAGAGATGCAACATGGAAAAGATATCCTAGAAATGGTTATGAAAGAATTATCTATCACAAAGGACAAGGAAGCAATATCCCTTGTTAAGCCAACACTAGAGGGCATGTTTCAAACTATGACATCACCTCATGTAATGAACCCCCAAGTATGTACTTTCCATAATTATCTCAATCTCTACCCCTGAATGTAAACAAGGTAATCAAAGATAACACTATTTAGCACATTAAAGGTCATAACCTTAGTTTTACTTAGGTTAGCTGTCAACTATAAAAAATTACAGATGCTAGATAGAGAATAAATTTGTATGTCAAGGCCATGAAGTAAGGAAGCTAAAAGGATCAAATCATCATAAAATAAGAAAATTTATAAACATGTGTAGGTAGAAACCCTAACAATCTTAAATATTCTCCCTAATAAAAAGACTCCAACTCATTTCTATACATCACAAAGAAAGTCAATGAGAGGGGGCACCCATCCTTCACCCCAATTTTGCTTTAGATAAAATCATCAAGAACATGCACTATATAAAGACAACCAAGAACCAACCCATAGAGTCATGTGATGGAAAACAAAAGTGTCTTTGAAATGCTAAGGTAAGGGGATGAGAATCAAGATAACATTGAACAAATGAACGGAGCATAGAGTACATCAAAAAAATATCTCAACACATAAGTGGTGATACATCATGTGAGTGTTAAGGAAAACCCTGTCAAAGCATAGAGAAAAACTAATATTATTAGATAGGTTGAGAAAAGATAAGATAGGATTAGATAGCCCAACGACAAAGTTCAACCAGTTGTCACCAATGTTGTTGGGCATTTTGCTAGTTCCATGCTAGTGGGTGGGAGATTTAGAACCCCCCAGGATTAGGCATAGTAGTCTACACCAACACATTTACTAGAGATACCCACAACTATGGGGAAACATAGGGTTTTCCTTCAAAAAAGGATAGGATGATATAGATATTTTGTGATTATTTTGGATGTGGATTAGGGTGATAATATGAGTTCAATGCACTTGAATAAGTTGGAACCAAATATTGTTATAGAAAATGACTACAGTATGAGATTCGAAAACCCCAAACTAGTGAACAGGTTACATTAGAGAAATCCCAAGTTTGAGAAAAGGCTACATTAGAAAAATCCCAAGTCCGAGAAGATTTTTCCTCCGGCTATAAGATTTATGCTTATATAAGAATTGCAACTTAAATTTAGGAACTATTGGGGCTTCTAGATGCAAGGAATATCTCCTCTGATGTTAATCTACTTATTATAAAGGTTTATTTTATATTGAATCCTCATTAGCTCCAATACTATGACTATTTAATATTGATATATTCCTCTAGTTAACATTTTTTTGTTGTGAGTTCTTCTAGTAGCTTACAGAGGCCAAACCACCTCAACCCATCAAACAGTGATTCCACCTCATGGTCGGACATCACAATCATTACTAGATTGGTCTCTACCCAAGCCTTTGAGGGCTCCAAAGCGTTTGTTCCAACCAATGAACCACGACTAGTAACTCAACCCACAACTATCATTGGGCTCCAGAGTGTTTGTCCAACCAAGGCTTCAGGACTAGTAACTCAACCCATCAAGGGCTCCAGAGTGTTTTTCCAACCAAGGCTCCAAGATTAGTAACTGAACCATAGTTGTTACATGGCTTTAGAGTGTTTTTCGAACCAAAGCTCCAGGAACTATTAACTCAACCCAATCTAAAGGAAACATGAGAATGAACCAGAAAATAAAGAAATGAATGCACAACACTATGTCTATCCAGGAAATGGCCAGGCTAGGTAAATCCACTTTCAATCCAGGCCATCCTCCATGAAAATGACAAATCATAACCAATAAACCACATGCATATGCCATGCATGCTAAAACTAGTGAGGAAAACATACATGCAACTCAGTACATGCAAGAAAAACCCATTTTAGTTGTCGATCTTGATGTCCTATTGCACTTTCCTGCTCTTCCTTTGCTTTCTTTCTCCAAAACTCCAAGTATGCTACACTCCTCCAAGAGTGCTCCAATAACTCTAAGTTTCCAAGAGTATGAGAGAGAGAGAATAGAGAGAGAGCTCCAAAACTAAACTGACAAAAGTTTATGGACTGATCCTCATAAGACTTTTTATTAATGAGGCCTCTAATTTCTTCATTTTCTGTTATTTTCCTTTATTTTCCTCCTCACATGCAGTCTGTGACCTTCCCCTCCCTGAGGTCTATACCGGCCTCAACGAATTAATGTGCCAACAAGTTTGGAGTTCCATTCATCTCTTGAATGACTCATCTATGGTTCCCTTTCTCCTCTCTCAAATCAAAATTGGCAATATTAAATTCCTTAACAATTCTCTATCTTTACTCTGAAAGTCAAAATTGGTGATAATACATTCATTCATTTGGAATCCCAGTCTATTGTGTGGTCAAAAAAGAGGAGGAACATGATACATAAAAGGTTGGCAGTGAGGTTGATGCGACATCACATATATACTATTAGTATTTACATTTCAAAACGTGAGTGATTAAAATCAGGTGTTAAAACAAAAAAATATTTAAATTTCAAAATGAGTGATTGAAGTCAGGTGTTAATAACAAGAAATATGTAATTGCGCATTTCATTTGCACTAACCATTGAGTGTGTAATTGCACATTCCGTTTGCACTAACCATTCTTGAATGCACCGATGATACAATAAGACAATATCACTTAGAAAGTGATAATATAATAAAATTTGATATAATATAAAGCCTTATGCATAAGAGTGGATTGGGCTAAGCTGATTGCATCACAAAGAAGCATCATGCATAAGAGTGGGTTGTGTAAAGACATATCTATATGAGTCGATTGCATAACGAAGAAGGGGAGGTAATGTGTTTAAAATATTTTAATGAAAAGTTAAATATAATTATTAAAAAAAATAATAAAATATATGAAGTGACTAGTTTCTGAGCTATTTTAACTAATAATTGTATCAGATTGTTCAAAGGAAATTCCATAAGACATAAATTTTAAAAGCATTGTGACATATAAAAAATCATTGAAGATAAAAATTAGTAGATAAAATGCTATTCAATAGCCTTATATCATAAGAAACAGTTTCGTGTCAGCTAATAAATCCTTCGAAGTGTCCATTGTCGATGACATATCTTTGAAGTGACAATTCATTCAAAAATGGAGAAACTCTTAGAGGTCCTTGTGATTCAACCGAAATTTGATAGTCCTCACCATATCCAAAACCTTCGGGTAACAAACCATTACAGCAAAAATCACATGAGAAATTTTTGGGTCTTGTCTTTTCAGCCATATAATAACAACTTGAATTACCTGAAATTTGATAATTATATTATGATTTTTGTGGAACATAGCCATACCAAAACTGAGAATCTTAATTTTGGCAACTAGCTAAGGTATCTCCTTCCCAAACATTGTGAAACGAAATTTCGAGTATAGCTACATTAACACCATAGTTATAAGATAATGTTTTACATGCAAAATATTTTGGTCGTGTTGGTTCTAGCACAAGGCTCACCCCTAGCAATTCAAGCATCCATGATAGATCCTTATCACAATTAGTAGAATTAATTTGACTTGAACCACTGGCCTCAGGCATAATTCTAAAAACGCCATAAGATGCACCACTGCTAAAGTAAGTAAATGGTTGATTGCTTGAGAGACTCGTGCATTTATTACCATTTGAGAAGAGAGTAAACAATGTTGAAGGCATAGTAATGGGAGTTGGTGAAGAGGAAATATGAAAAGAATTAAGTGAATAACTATAAAGGGGATCATCTACCTTCAATGAGTGTTCAAATTGCTAGGAAAGCAGATAGTTGTCATCAGTAATAGAGCTCAGACAATTTTCCAAATTACATTTTTCATGAATGGCAGGGAAAATGTATTAATTAATTTGAAAATCTTTTATTTGTTCACTTTTTGGAATCAACTTGTTATTCTCTAGCAAATAACCTACAGGTTGGAAAGCAAAGGGTTGCAGGGATTAAAGACCATCCCTAACCAATGGATAGGGAAGCTTAACAGATGAAGATGGGTAGTATTCTTCCTAACATATAATCAACTATTGTTTCTCTAGACTATCAACGTAAATAAAATCGTCAAACAAAAAGGATGAGAAATCACAATTTTTGGATTGTTTCTATGCATATAATTTGATGCATCAAAAATTGCCAAGTTGGCATAAGCACATTTACCGAAGATGAAAAGCATTACTTGAAAATAAGGTGTCGTATGAACATCATAATACAAATGCAAGAAAAAAACCTACAGAAGAAATAGTGAAGATGTATTGTACAGTTGTAAATAAGCTATATTCTTTAGACAAATAAGCACCTAACCTTATATTGAATGATATAGCTTCTGACAATGTTTTTTTCTTTATGTAGAAAGGATGGTTGCGAAGAATTTGTTAGGAGAAAAGTTTGGCATCAAAATTTAAGAAATCAATCATAATCAAAATTAATGATTATAAATAAGCTTGAATTAAAGAAGTGATTCTTGCTGACCATTCAAAATTGTCTTTCGATGGAGCAAGAGAAATAATGAAACATCCATCATGATCACTATGTGATTATGCCTCCATTTTATCTTGGATTAATGAACCAACAATGTTTCTCCACAGTAATTCAAATCCATGTTTTTGGTGAGCATTCATTTTCTCGTCCAACTCCAAAATTATTTTCCTTACAAAATTGGGCTTCTTAGAAAAATCATGAGACCGAAAGGATTTGAATCCCTGTAAGGAATCCAAAATGGAAATTTCCATGTCTCTAGATCAATTATCCTTGTGAACTTGATAACTTGATATGCTTATGCTTCCTCCTGAATTCTATACTCCCTATATGTTGAAAGGTACAAATGGAATATTAATCTATTTAGGGTCAGATAAGATGGAATAACATCCTTTTTATATTTTGACCAAAATTAAACACAAAGAAAACTATTTTGATGTCCAATGGAAAAGTATTCATATCATTTTTTAGTTACAAATGGCTCAAAGATGTTATTTATCTCTACTTCTTCATCCAAGACAAACTCGTGCCCATTAATGCACAAATGATTGTCTTCGTATTATGTATATACTTTTGTCCAGTAGACATGTATTGTTGTGTTTCTTAAGCCTTATTCCAACCAACCAATCGAAGACTATTAGCATAAACAGAATCATCAAACAAAAGGATGAGCAATCACAATTTTTGTATTGTTTTTGCCCATACTAATAAAGTACCTCTCTAATGTATCTTTTGTAATAGTTTTCCTTGTTGAGAAAACTAACTAATTTGATTATGAAAATAGATTTATATCAAATCTACATCAACACAAGGCAAGTCCCTCAAAGAATTAACACTATCGCTCCCACTCTTTATTTCTATGTACATATCCTTGGATATACCCACACACTAGCACTGAGATGAATCTTCAACAATAAATAAGTATACAATATTCGAGTGATCTTTCCTTCTTATCAGCTAGGGTCAATTTTTTTTACCACCCAAATCATTTTTTTCTCAAGAGTTTCGCCCTTAACACTCTAAAGCAACAAGAGATGTTTAAATGTAATATGAGGAAATGATTATACATGTCAAGACTGAGTTTCAATCTCTCTTTTATCATCAAAATAATATGGGTCTATACCCTGGGTCTCTCTTTTATAGCTTTTCTCTTTTGGAGTGATTATTCTGAGAGAGACATTGCAGTCTTGACTTCTTGAGATTACTTTCCCTCAATCAACTGCAAAATAAGATGCTACAGAACCTAATAGATTTCCCACACACTACTCTTCAATTTCCTTTTTGTGACATCCAAAATCTCCTCTAAGGATCAATAATCTAATTAATAATGATCCATAATCAAATATTAACAAATCAAAATAATAGATAATGAATAAGAATTTAAACTTATTCATATATTGAAAATTTTGATATCATTTACCTCCACTATTACAGTTGAATAAACAACATTAATCGTCAACCAATTGTGCCAACGAAAATTTTATTGAATTGAACTATTTAAATCAACTCCTTAATGCATATGAAACAACATACTCGATCGAGAAACTATTTACCAGTTGATCCAAGTACTCGTACCCAAGATGCATTATATAATTTGTTTCTCCGCCGATGAGCACGCCTTGCATGATCAAAATTTGCACCAGTATCTTTGCATTAAATTTTGTATCCTTGAGAAAGGCAACACAATAGAGAAAGAAATATTTAATTCATCAGATAGAACATTATAACTATACCTTAGCTTTGTATCAATCTTCCTTTCAAAATATTGATCTGTATTGCCCATCAAAGTTAAAGGACAATGCTAGTCCTCTTCATTCTTTCTGGAATCCATTACTGCACCAACTACATTTACAACCAATGGAAAACTTTCACATTCCTCGCCAATTTTTCTAGAAATAACTTCTATATTTCTATCGAGAGCAGCTGAGTCATTTGTAAAATATTTTATCTTGAACAACTGCCATCCTTCCTCTTTGAACAAGGGCTCCATATTTAAGGAGGATTGGTTTTCCCCCATTGCTCCAATTGCCCTGCACTACGAGTGAAGATCAAGACTTTGTTTCCCTTATCATTTCCAATGTTGATCCCTACTTCATAAAAATAAATGTTCTCCCACACATCATCCAGAACTGGAAGAAATATTTTCTTCTCAAGAGATGTAGACAATGCCATCTTCCACAGATCATTTTTGAAGCTTTCGTCAATTTTCAAATTAGGTGCCTTAGCAATTCAATTCTGCAAGTTTCCAATATTGGAATTCTAAGAAACAGTAACCCACATGACATTGTCAAGATACCACTCACCTCCTTGAAATGGTTAAAGATGAGGTCGAGGAGGGACTTTCTTCGAACCCCATCCATAACGCACACACCAACCACTAGATAAGTAGATTGAGTAAGCCATTTATGTAATCGTCCCTAATCACATTTCATATAGAAGCCAATGAAGTCGATGACTGGGAAAGGTTGATGAAGGACTAGCTTTGGCTCGAATGATGCAGTCGGCACAATCTGCTCCACATCGACAAGAATTTGAGGGTCATCTTTAAGCCATTGAAAGTGGCCGTCGAATGTTGTCTTCCATTCTCTACATTTTCTAGGAACCAAAATGACCTAAACAATGCATCGCTATGTGATGATACCTCCATTACATCTAGAATTAATGACCAACAATGTTTCTCCATGAGAATTCAAATCCCTATTTTTGGTGATCATTCATTTTCTCTTCCAACGAATTATCATCGACAACTTCCAATAGTCTTTCTGCAATATGAAGAGAACTATTTTGCTGATGAAGGCACTTATGGGAGTCATATGGACTTTTAAATCGTTAAACGTACAAGTTTTCAAATTGTGCCAATGTTTCGAATGCAATTTCAAATAGGTTAGTGATTGTAGGTCCAATCATGTTATCGAAACCCATGATGGTGTGGGATGCAACATTTGATAAGTCCATATGACGGAACCTTTTGTCCAGAGGGATGAAGTTCACATTCAGAAAACTAACCCGACTTTCAAATTGAGTATCTGCATACCAAATTTTTACTATTAACCATATGGAAATCTAATCATGTTAGCTAGAGCTTTGACAACTATGTATTTTCCTTCAACAAAGATGAAATATTCATTGCAGACTAGAAGCCTTTAAAATGCGGTGCACATATTTGAAAATGGAATATTTTCCTAATCGATGACACGCTTCAAAGAAATTTTTTCTATCAATCCAAATGCAGCTATGGAGATGAAAAGGGGTATATACTATACTTGTTTTGGTTGGTGGATGATTGGTCCTACATATTCTGGAATATGAGAATTCTTTGGATTTGCCAAGCACTTCTCTATGAAAATTTGGATTGTTGTCAAGGTTCCAATATCATTATAAATGCCATAATATATATCTGATTAGGTAGCTTCCTCTCTCCCGTTCTCCTCGTAGTTCCACCATATCTTGTTCTCTCAGTTTCTTCAAACCAATTGGCATTGATTTGGGAAGATAGCTCTTAATACAGGACACACTCAAGATTTTTAAATTGGCTTATACAGTACTGTCATTAATGTATTGCATAAGCTATAAAAATATTTCTTGAATCAGTGTTGTACCAAACAACATACCTTGTTGTAGAAGAAAATGTGATTGCACTTGGTGGTATGAAAGGGGAATATCCACGAGTTGCACTTAAAATGTAGTTTACCATGGGCAGGGATATCAAGAATTAGGGATTTTAGAAAAAAAATCTCATGAATGCATATTTTTTATCAAGACTGCTCCAAAAAATACCAAAGTAGAATTCCACGTGAACGCATTTCGTACTGTGTATCATCAGCAATAGGCCCATCGAAGGGTTTCCAGTGCAAATAAAATGCTTCACCATCCGTTTTTCCCATTCCACTTTCTACCATGCATAACCTTAGAAACTAAAGTATCTATTTACAAATAAAATACCACGCTAACTCTCTAAACAAAATTGATGGAGGAAATTAAAACAAATCAACTAATGATTTACCTAGATCAACCAGGTCACTCCTTACCAACTGAAAATACACTCTATTTCCCATCAACTTAGATACATCACCAGCCAAAGTTGCAACGTAATCCGTAAAGTTGAAAAGAGATATATTTTGCAATATCACTTCGTGATTAATTGTTTGTTCGATTCCTTGTCTTCTACAAAAATATTTTTTATGTTGAAGGCAAAGCTTCTGCATTGGGATCTTCTCTGCTTCAAAACCATTTTTTAAAACCATCTAATCCCAAGAAAGAATTCAACATCGAAGGAAAAGAAAACCACTGAACATGATGAAGGGCAGCTCGATGAGAATTCGATTGACAGTTAATTATGGGATCTAACGGCCGATTCGCAATTGTCACGGTTGGTGCCATTCAAATCAATGGGTAATCATAACCCAATTGTCTAACAAAAGATCCAATGGCACAGATTATGACAAGAAGGTAGCTAGGGAGTTCTTTTCAAATTAGAATGCCTTTATTGAAAATTATATAACTATTATTATAAATATAAATATTTAAATTATGTGAATTTATTTAATGTATAATATTATAAATAAAATGATATTTAAAATTAAATATTAGAAATATTCATTAAACCAAAACATGAATGAATATAAAAAAAATCAACGATAATGTAGAATATAAAAGAAATCCATGTAAAAATATTTATGTTGATAGGAGTATTGCATATATATATATATATTATAAATAGTATATAGAAACCAAAAACAAAGAAATGAAAAATAACTCAATTAACACGAAAACATAGGTTACTAATAATAAAATAACTCTCGCATAAATAATATTAAATAATTATAAATAAATATATATATATAATATGTTTATGCAGAGTTATTTATATAATAGTAACCTATGATGATTAAGAATAAGCGAGAATGTTACATTGAGATTTTCAATTAATTTGTTTTTAAAGTTAATTAATATATATTTGTTTGATGTAAAATATTAGAAGATTTATTGGATAGGGTTGTTACAACAAATCTAATAATAATGTGTTTAAAATATGAAATCTATTTTATGAAGGTTATTTATTTTATACATTAGGATTTATTAAGTTATTGTTTTCAGGCATGCAATACGTAGAATGTAGAAAATAGAGAATAGACAAAAATATAATCACTCGAAACCATAATAATGCAAGATATGGTATGCGAAACACTTATGGGAGAAAGGTCATTCTACGATTTACTTTTCTGAATGGAAATGGATGCAGGTACAAAGGAGTGAGACCTAGATGGCCTATGGACTGCTACAATGAACAAACACTCTATGGTTGTTCTCTCTCTCTATGCACTCTCAGCTACTCCACCCATCTATTGAACAAAATGCACTCGAATAGAATGACACCACTTTCCCTGCCAGTGGGCTGATTATAACATGGCATGATAACCTAGTAGTGGTTAAGTTTGACTCCTTCTAATTTTAACTAGAGTTACAATATGGACTCCCTGGAGTCCCCTTCATATGGTCACATGGCTAGCTCCTTTTCCATGAATAATGGGGGCCAATATCACATCCTCTCAAATCATGGTAGTCAAAACAAAAAGTTTGACTTTCATTGGCATAACATTTGCATGTGCACTCCATTTAAGGTAATGATTGCGTCATTAAAAAAGTATATATGTGTAGAATACCATTATGGTGTTTTTTGATTAAGTGGAAAAATTTTACCCCCAAGCAAATGTCATTTAATGTCTCAAACTACTTCCAAAATATTTAGAGACCAATTCACCAAAATCAGACCCATTAGTAAAAATGGTCTTGTGAGTTTATTCCTCCATTTTTTCCACTCTAAAAGAACTAATACGGATGAAAGATAATATAATAATCCAATCTAGATCATACCTCCCCATTTTGGAATGACTTTAGTTTCCAAACACTTCTATTAAATGAGGGGAGGAAATTTTTCCTCTACCTTCTCCAGGGAGTACTATTTAGCCTTCCTTGGAAGCTTATACTTTCAACCAAATTTCCAAAAAGGTCATTCCATCCCTATCTTGTAGTTCTGGAACTCTTATGTAAAATCATATGCTCTATCAGCTCTACTTGAGCCTGTGGTACCAAATCCTTTATAGAAGAGAGGATCTATTCCTCTTCTTAAACCAACATGGAAGACTTAAAGAATTTCAAATTGTATACATTCACCACTAAATAAATATGCATTTATTGGGCTAGACTGAGTCTACATGCATTATCTCCCACCTTTTAGAGTATCTAAAAGGGACCATATCATAGTGCCTTTATTTTCTTACCAAGGACCTATAGCCTCTACTTATTCAACCATAACCTTACTCTTTCTCCCACCTTGAATGACTTCCCTATTATATTTTGATCATGCTTGGCCTTGTATTTTTTCTATGACTTTTATAGTGTCTCTTATACGAGTACATGGATCTGTTTGATCTTCTTAACCAATTTATCTACCATTAAGGTTGTGAATTTTTCTAGAGCAATAGATACAAGCAATAATTTTTTAAAAACTAATAATTACTTCTAATGATGTAGATATTCTTTGAGCAATTAATTTTTATCATTATGTAATTAAAATTTAGAAATTCAACCATAAATGCATAAGAAGAGAAGAGACCATACTGCAAAAGGATAACAAAATATTTACCCTAGGAAAACTCGCTTGGGGGAAAAACCCAACAACCTTTTCCTTGGTGAAATTATTCAACTCACAAGAGATACACCTAATTATGCTAGTCAAGTATGATGGTAAAATTGATTAAAAATGCTATGGTCAAACCCGGTCAAACCCAGTCAAACTTCCCTCTTGTCAAGACAATCTTCTAGCCAACAAAATTGACCATGCCTGATCTCCTTGGGCAAAATTTTTTCCTCCTATAATTTTCCCACAAACTCAGCCCTACTGCCAGAAAATTTGGACCTGTTTCCTAGAATATGCTACCCGAAGTCAAACCTCTTGCCTAAAATGTGCCCGAAAACTTGCACATGTGAAATCAAGAAGATATAGAAAATATAATTGAGAATTCTTCATCTTTATTCTTATTTTCCTTTGCTTGGATTCCTATAAGATGTCTTATCTTGTGAGAGATTAAATTATGTTTGAAGGAGGAGCTCGAGTGCCTTATATAGTGTTTTGGCTAGCTTGAATGGGTGTCTCTTTAGTGGGGATTACTTGACTTGAAGGAGGACTGACTTCACGAGCTTGGAGCCAAAAATTCAAAAATTCAAAATTCAAAATTCAAAATTCCTTCTTTTGAAATCGAAATTAAGAACATGTCTTATACTATTCATGTCAAGGAATATAGTAAAATGATATTAAGAACATGTCTTACATTTTTTGTTATATATATTTCAAGGGATAAAATATTAATTATGAATACTGACCATAGCTACAAAATTCAACACTCCCTCTTAGCCATCGAAGTAGTTATAATGACTAACATATGTTCTCTTGTTGAAAAAATTCTCTAAGAAAAGGTTCATAATTTATCATCAGCATCAACATCATTTGATTATCATAGTCCTAGTACACAAATATACAACATCAACAAGGTAGCATAATTCTTGTCAGTGTCTCTAACCTATGGTACATTATTAGCATCATCTAGTCAATGTGATTATGGTCGAAACCTCTAACCCATGGTATACTTAATAGTTCTAGCTCACCATCATCCTAGTAAATCTCTTTGACTTGTAGTGAAACATTAGGGACACACTCAATCAATTTGATTATTGTGGTCCCAAATCTAAAGGCCTCATTCTAGGCCATGATGCTAAACGGGTTCACCTAACCTATCAAGAGAGTACATTGAGCATGATCTTGAAATGCACCTACTCAACTCTATGGTTGAGTAATTCTAGGCATATATGATAATTCTTCCTAATCCTGGTCAATGTACTTGACTCGGGAATAATTTTTATCCTTTATTCGAACATTCTCCCTAATCCTGGTCAACATACTTTATGCGGATAGAATGATTGTCCTTGAATGAGTTAACTATGTTGATGTGTCAATCCATTGCCTATGGAAATCATCTTGGATTAGCATCATGCTCAACAAGTCATCACTTGGAGCAATTCACCAATTATCCAAGTCATTACTTAGAACTTTGTCAACAATTATGATGTATGGTAAAACCATAGGCTATTACCATTTTTTCATGCTAATTGAATGGTAAATCTCATGCCCAATGTTAAGACACTCACATCCCTACATGGGTAGTACTCGAGGCCTTGATGCTATACAGGACATTCTCCCTAATCACATTTTGTGGCCCATGGTCAATAATTTGACCTATCTATATTTGGCCTAGGGAGAATGTATGCCCCTTGATGCAATGCCATCACCATTCCCTCTAACCAAGGAAAATATTCTCAACCACTCTAGCTTGTCCTTGAAGTATGCAAACTTATCAAGCTTGTCCCTGAAGTTTACACTTTTCCTTCGAACAAATGCTTTGTGAGCCTCATTGGTCCCTTCTGTACAATGTCTTCGTATGTGGTTTGATATATCATCATATAATTAGCTTTTTCAGTGATGAGGGCGATAGATGTCTACTTTATACCCAAGAAAAATCCAAACGGATTCATCATATTTATTTTCTCTTCCTATATTTATCACTCTCTACCCAATATAAATCTATATATCCTTGTAACTTCTTCCTCCACTAGAACAATCACCATAATTGCTTGACACTAAAGGAGACCCTATTATAGAAATTCGGCTGCTCCCTCTGCCACTTAGATTCTTTACATTAGTTATCATGGAAGTGGCCATGGATTGGTTTTCTTTTATCCTACATCTTTGAAGGGTCATGATAATATTCTTACCTGGCTTCTACCACACTTCAAGTTCTAAGAAGTAATTTTTTCAACCAATGTCCTTCATCTCAAGCTCAGATGTCAACTCCCTACAACATTAAAGTAAATATTGGAAACTATCTCTATCAGTGAATAAAATCCTTTTGCTGCCATTTCTTCCTCTACCACGTGTATTTACGTTCTCGTTAGAAATAAGTCATGTAATAACAAGATCAACCAAGATCCATTAATCCAAGAATACCAAGTCCAATGTTTCTGCTTGTGATCGTATAAAGATTTATTTAGTTTATAATCACAAGAATTCTTCTCATGTGCCTCAAATCCTTAAGGTATCTTTATGTACTCTTATTCTTCTGCAATAATTGAGAAAAGTGATCTCTCAGGATCTACCTAGTGCAATTTTCAAAGAAATATAAATTTTAATGGAAATGTACCTAACAACTCAAGCAAATGTCTTGTCATAGTGTTCTCCCTCCTTCTGGGGGAATCGTTAAATCTCTCTTTGTACTTCTCTATGTTTCCATCCACTACATACTTGTAGATCGCCTTTGAAATCACCACTGAATTTCCACAAATCTTGACACAATCTCCATTATGGCATCCTTCAAACTTGTTGGTATGCCTACTCCCTATGAACTAGTAGATTTTTTGATCATTAGACATCGTTGTAGATGTCCATACAACTTCTCCATGTTTAACAAAAATCATTTTGGAATAATTCTCTTGTCGTAAGCTTTGCTTCATTCTTCCCAATGTTTTCATCTACAGCTAAAGCCATAGAAGCCTTTACGATGTACCTGCAACCCTCACTAGGGGGTCATCAAAGAAATGATTATAACCTAGAAAAAAAAGGAAACCAAGACAAGAGGCTAAAAAATAATAATCAAGGAATAGAGATATAAAGTACTTATCTTTTGAGGATTGTAGGGAATTTTCAAATACCTATTGATTCTTATCTTCTTGCAGGAATGAAATCCATCTGTAATTTCATCATCCTCATCCTCATCATCAACATGTTTCTTTCCTCTTCTTTATTTAATGAGTGAAGATTTCTTCTTTCAGTGGAAACAATGATCTAGGTCTAACTATAGGGTTTTATCCACAAACCCTAGGGTTTTATTATCAAGAATTCTAGATTTCTAGGGTTTACAAATTAGTTCTAAGAATGGCTCATAACATAGGTTTTATGACTTCTATTTTTATGTGGGAGACCCCTTCGGCTCCCTCTTTCTCCGAGCCTACTTGTAGAAATCAAAGATCTATTTGTAATTCTAGTAAAACATGTCATTATCATTAGCTGTTAAAGATTTTGTAGTATCATTCTTGGATTTCTTATGATGAAGATGCTCATCATTATCATTACACTTCATCTTATTATCATTCATCCCTTCAGTGCATTTATTTTTATAATGACCAAACTCGTGGCAATGAAACATTGAATATCATTTTATTGAGGAGCTAGTCTTCTACTTACATTCTTTGAAATTCTCCAAAAAATATTCTTCCATTTCCATTTTTAGAGTGGGTTGTAAATACTTGATAGTCATCATTTTGAGGTATCTGAATCTTCTCCTTTGAGACAAGTGTAGATTCTTCTTGAGTAAATGAGGTCCATACATCTTCAAAACTTAGAGTTTCCTTGTTGCCACATATACTAGATTCAAATGTATCCCATGAGTTAGGTAAACCATTAAGTGTTATAGTTACAAGTTTTTTATCATAAATATTTCATCAATTGCTAAGTTGATCTCTTAGATAAGAGATCGTTATGAAATATGAGGCCATAATACCGTTTCTTTCCATTCTAACATCATGAAGCTCATTCTTCAAAACCATCACTTAACCAATGTTGTTGATGGTATATAATCCAACTAGGGAATCATACATCTTCTTTGAAGTGTCAATATTTGTGACAAATGGAATCAAATGATCTTTAATACAATCTACAATAATCTCTTGGTTATGATTTCATCCTTCTTATATTCTTCTGTCCCTTCATTATCTGAAGGTTTAGTGATCTTTCCCTTCATAATAACCAAGAAATCATTCTTTGAAAGAATGAGGTCAATCCTTGTCTTCCAAGCTCGGAAATTTGTAGCTCCTTCCAACTTATTCTCTAACTTCATAGAGGAAGCCATGGTTATAGATAAGAAATTAGATTATAAATATCAGTGCTATTTATTTTTCCAAAGCTCTTCAAGGGTGATGTCAATGTCCTTTCCATCACTAAATCTCTCATATCATTCTATTTTTTTGAGTGCAATATGTACAAGCATTGATTTTTTAGAAATTGATAATTACTTCTAATGATGTACATATTATTTTAATACTTCCAGTTTTATCACTAAGCAATTACACTTCATAATTGAATCTTAAATTCATATGGACAGAAGAGGTCACAATGCACAAATATAACATAATATTTACCTTGGGAAACCCCACTTGGGGGAAAACCCCAACAACTCTTTCCTTGGAGAAATTATTCAATTCAACAAGAGATACACTAGTTCTACTAGTCAAATATGATGGTCAAACTGACCAACAATGTTATGGTTAAAGTAAAACTTCCTTCTTTCCAAGTATATATTCTACCCAACAAAATTAGCCTTGTCTAATCTACCTATGAAAACAATCTCCCTCCCATAATCTTCCCAAATCACAAACCTACTTCTTAGTATATGCTACCAAGAAAATTCAAACTTGCTACCCATAATATGTTGCCTAGAAGTTTGACCTACTACCTAGAATATGCCTATAAACCCAAAGATGTGAAATCGAGGAGAGACATAGAAGCCACTTGAGATGTATTCATCCTTATTTTTGGTCCTTCTTATTCTTTCCCTTTGCTTGGATGCCTTGAATATGTCTTGTCTTATGAGAGATCAAAGTGTTTGAAGGAGAAGGTCAAGTGACTTATACATAGTGTTCTAGATATCCTGAATAGGTTTATGTTCACTGAGGCCAACTTAACTTGAAGGAGGGTCGACTTGACATTTTTAAAGCCAGAAATTCAAAATTCAAAATTTTATCTTTTGAAACTGACATGAAAAACATGTCTTATATTAATCATTTCAAGGACTAAAATAGAATGACATGAAGAACATGTATTAAATTTTTCATTATATATATTTCAAGGGATAAAATATTAATCATGAAGACTAACCATAGCTACAAAATTCAACAAATGCATTCCTTACAAGATCCTTTCTCCCTATTCCTTGTTTCCCATATGCAATATCCAAAGGTGAAGATGGAAAATATCCAAAAAAAGTTTCAAATGAGGAAATGCCAATGGAAGTATGGACTACTCTACTATAAGAGTGTTGTATATATACCATATTTCATCACAGGGCTTCAAATGGTTCTGACTATAACCGCTCAAAAGTTGCAACGAAGACTCATTGACTACTCAAGTTTACCCATCTATTTGTGGATCATTAGAGGAATTTTGAGGTCTAAAATGGGCCTCCTAAGGAAGTTATAAAATAATAGTGGAACTAATAAAATAATATTAGATTACATCATCAAATGTTAGAGGGAAAAAAATAACTTTTTCAACTTATCTCCCTATTGTTTACTCAAATTTCGAGTAAGAACAATCGTTGGATGCAACATTTGGTTCCTAAACCAAGGAGTACCCATGTCACATACTTTTGATGCACCCTTCTACATGAAAAATGAAAAATACATGAAAAACGTGATTGCAATCATGTTTTTTCATGTATTTCTCATTTTTCATGTAGAAAGGTCCATCGAAAGTATGCAATATCGGTACCCTTTGGATGTCGAATTCAATTTTGCATCCAACAAGTACTCCCACTTGAAATTTGAGTAAAATATTACGTAGATAAGTTGAAAATATGAGTTGAAAAAGTAGTTTTATTATTTTTTTTCGAATATTTTATAATTTTAAATCCAAAAATGGTGAATCATCCCCCATGGTTGACATCATCATCTTGAATCTTATTGGTTCTCATAAAGTCTATTTTGGTTGTACATTTCTCTTAGGAGGGCTATTTTAGTCCTGCAAATTCTTCTAATGGGAATGTAATAGACCTTTTCAACTTTGCTTCTGTCTTCTCCGGCCATGCAGTCTAAAATGCACTGAGAAATATCATGTCCCTATATGAAATGAATCCCTTTGATATCGCAAAGTTCACCCAAACCTATCCAAGAACAAGTCCACTACTTCTTTCCCACTCAGGGTCTTTCTATAGGGCATTAAAACATGTATCTTATTAAACTTGTGAACTACCATGAACACATAGTCATGTCCATTCCTATTTGTTCATAAACCTCCCACAAACTTTATGAAAATGTTTTCCCAAGGATGAGTAGGTACAAGCAAGGGATGGTATAAACCATGGTTCTTATTGCTAAGGTTGTTTGTACAACAAATCATCTATCCTCTTATGAACCTAACTACCTCTTCTTGCATCCTAGCCTAGTACACATACCTCTACAATTTGGCCACTATATTCCTACACCAAAGTTCCCTACAACCTTGAAGGTGTGAGCATCTATGATCAGCTACAGTTGCTCACCTTTATGAACACATAACTCGTCTAACCAATAGAGTAATCCATTCTTGAGATAGAGCTATATTGTCATCATCGTGCACATGACTCTATATTTGCATCTATTGAAACACCTCCTTGAATTCTTCATCCTTTGTATATGCCTTTTTATATGCATCATGGGATAAATGCTCCATGTGCATCATGATTTCCAAAGATGTTATCTTTGATTTGGGTGGCCTTGAAATCATTTTAGCTAGCTCTTTTATGTTTCCCTTATTATACTTAATCATGAAATACGATTTTCATAGAAACCCCATCCACTTGTAATGCATGGTTTGTTGTAACTTACTGTAGTGACTAGTGGTCAGTGTGGATTATTGTCTCGTTTCTCATTAGATAGTGCTTCCACTTCTTAACAACCTATACCAAGGTATAAAGCTCCTTTTCATAAGTGGGGTAGTTAATAACTACCTCATGAAATACTTCAAAATGGTAGCATACGAGCCTTTCGCCTTACATCAAGACTACTACCATAACATACCCAATCATGTTTATATCCACTTCGAAGGGATGTTTCAATTTGGTAATGACAGAACCAATGCATTACTGATATTCTTATTTAACACCTAAAATGCCCTCTCTTGATCATTTCCACACTGGAAACTCTCACGACTTACTATTATGGTATGGAACGATGTTGCTACTGCTGAAAATGAGGGTATGAATTTCCTTAAGTGTTATACTTCCCTATTAAAAATCATTACCTTAGAAACATTAGTACAAACCATCTACTTCATGATGGCCTCCATCTTGTCAGGATCTATATTCAACTCTCCTCCACCTATCAAATATATTAGATACACCAAATATTGTTGTGAAATCTCACACTTGAGATTTTCCAACAGTTACTACTTCTTTAATGCCTTTAGCACTTTTATCAAATGTAAGATATGCTCCTCTCAATTAACATCGTATACCAATATATCATCCAAATAAACAACTAAAAATGAACCTTTAAAAAGGATAAGCATATCATTTACTAACCTCATGAACATATATGGTTCATTATATAGGTCAAATGATGTAACTAACCAATAATACCAAATATGTCTAGTTTTCAAGGCAATCTTCTTGGCATCCTCTTCTCTAACCCAAACCTATTGATTCCCTAACTTTAAGTCCAACTTAATGAAGTATTTGGCTTACTGCAACTAATCAAATAGGTCATCTATCCTAGGTAGAGGGTACTTGTTCTTGAGCATATTGTTTTTTAACATGATGGAATCAATGCACATCCTCCAAGTCCCATACATTTTTTAGCACAATGATGATGGGTGACCCACACAATAAGGTATTTGGTGAATGACTCCATGTTCCAGTAGTTGTTGCAATTGATTCGTCCCCTCGTTTTCTTCTATAATGGACTATTTATATAGTCCAATGTTTGGAAATGGATATTATGGCATGAACTAGATCTCGTGCTCCACTTATGCCTTGGGTGGTAGCCCTTTAGGCTCCTAGAACACACCCATTTATGCATATAACAACTCTTTTATTTGTTGCATATATTCCGTAATGCACCCCTCTAGGGATGACTTATATCTCATAGACTCTTTTACAAACTATTTTTTCTTAAAAATAACAAAACATATTTCTTTCTATAACTAATTAAATTTATGGCTTGGTTTGCACTTACTAGTGATATCTTTCACTTTCCCTTACGTGCATTGATGTTGAAGGCTTTCCATCCTTGATGAGGTAATATTGGTTGTATCTCCACTTGAATATCGCCTCCTTCATGTATATATATAGGAACTCCAAAATACAACTCCATATACATTAAGTAGAATTACATCCAACTCTACATCATTAATTATTTTACATAATATATACATGGGAACTTCTCTCATAGAAAGCTTCTAATCAACCATGATATAGTGTGCATAATTTATATATAGTAACTTTTCATGTAAAAAGATGCTAGTCTACCAACAAATTCTTGGGATGCAAGTAATATATGTATGTGTATACTTCAGTTTGAAGACAACTATCGAGCTAAAAGCACATTCCATATTTCGTTCAAACAGACTTAATTGTATTTTCTCTACACCGCACATATACTAACATCAAAACAAGAGGAGAAGTATCATGAGAATGATCCTACCAACAATAACATCAACATAAAATGCATTAATCCCTTGAGGCATTTCAACATCAATCAAAAATGCATTAATTCTTAACAACTTATTAGAAGGTTTTGTAGCTTTATTCAATGTAAGTAACTCTATAATACTATATCCAAGACACTACTCAATGTTGTAATGTGAATTTATCTTAATTTAAAATTTATTTAATATTCAAAGTTATATCAATCTAAATTTATCTTCATTTGATATACATTAGATATTAACAGAAATACAACAAAAATGAAAAATTCTTAATATTTGAAAACCAAGTTGTCTTTAGTGAGACTTTTTCAAAGCTTTTAGGTAGGTTTTTCTAGTCTAATTTCTCTAAAATCTGGTAGGAATTTATTGAAATCACAAGTTTGATGGGTAACCCTACACAATTGAAGTGTCGTAGGGGTTTTTCAAGGTGCTGAATCCATATATACAGTAAAAAAAATAGTTTAAATAACACAAATCAAGATTTCACTTCAAAAATTTCCATCGGATCTCGGCACCGGAAAGTCCAAAAAGTTGCACTAAAGGCAACTCATTTGAAAACAAGTATAAATAAGAATTAAAAACAAAAACAAAAACATATTTTAATACCTAAAAACATTTTAAAAATGGATTTGTGTTTGTGTTTTTTTATATATATTGATATATTTTATATCTTGAGTGAATATAACGGTTAAAACATGTTCTTCTTCACAAGAGGGCACAATTTTAATTAAAAGGGTAGAGTTATAACTACCTCTCTAATTCGAGTGAGTATTCTTACATAGCATGACCATGATGTAAGCTCACAGTTGAATAATAAAATTATATAATAATGAATGAATGAAATAATGTTGGTTTTGTAATATATTTTATGAGCATTATATTTAATTTAATTAAATTCATATTTAGTATATTTTTAATTAAATAGTATATAGTAACATTTTTATTATATGTAGTATTAATTATAAAATTTTTGAAAAATAATTATCATATAGTTATTATAATTTTAATAATATATAATATTTTGTATACCCTAATGGGGTGGGTGAATGGATAGTATGGGACTTGGCTCTTAACGTGTTATCTTATATATGGTAGTAGATGGGATTTGTAGACATTTTTTGTTGTCTTGGTATGGGAGAAATGGTAAGTGGTTTTAACAAGATTGAGTATGCATAGGCCCACTACCTGTATAAGCCCTTTAGTATGGGTGGTTTGAGTTCGTTAAGTGCTGGTGAAGTAGGGTATGTGTGCAATGGGAACATTGGTTGGGTGACTTATAGAACAGTGTGGGATCTGGGAGAAAGGAGTTGGGGTTTCTTGTAGACCAAGCTTGTGATGTTGAATGTAATATTTGTTGGGCCAAGTCAAATTTCACTACTTATCTCAAGCCGGAAGTCTTGAATTCTAGTCAAAATTTGGGTGAGTGGAAGTTCTCATCCAGGCCTTAATTACCTCTAATTTTTTGGTTCTGGTTTGTGTTCAATGGTAGTGCTTTGATCCTATTTCTTCACTCACTCAATTTGAGTCACTGGTTCATTCTCAATCAATGGTTTTTGAGTCATTGGTTCATTATGGACATTGGGAAAGGTGTTTTTGTGCAAGCCTATTTTGTTTGTGACTTTGTAAATATTATCTTTTTGGAGGGTGATGGTAATTCAGACCGTAGTAGGAATTTCTTTGGGCTTGTTGATTATTTTGCTGGAAAAATAGTGTTGTTGGGGGGGTCCTGTATCAACGCTCTTAGACCAGTAGTTAGTTTGTGGGCAGATATAGTTGTAGCCATTGGGGGAGGATGGTGGATGAGTACCCTCACAAGTGGTGGAATTACGTTGGTAGGATGAGTGGGTTAGGCTCAAGGGTCCTCGATTCATGGTACATCTAGTGTAGTGTGCACATTGATGTGATGAACCACCAAAGGAGTCATGCCTAACTGGGTGGTGGTCACAAGGAATTGGATAGGAAGAGAGATGATGAGGGGGAAGGAAGATTTGACAAGGAGGGTGGGGTTTCCCAAAACCATGTTGAGTCACTAGGACTAGTGGTGCAAACACCCTTACTTGCCTTGATTGTTGAGAAATTACAGGACTTGGTGGCTCAACTAGACGTCTTGCATGAAGAGTGATATGAAGACTGCAACAAAATCATTGCGTACATTAATGATTCTCAGTTCAACTAATGGGAAATTTTGGAGAATCTCACCTCGATGCATCGGAGCCAGCACAAAACCAATGAGCGACTTCACAAAATAGAAGCTTGGCTAACCCATATTGAGTTTGTTAATTTATGCAACTAGGGTCAAATTCCACATTGGAAAGCTCATATGACTGAGATGATGATTTCATTGTATTACTATTTTCTATAGAACCAAAATCAACCTAAAGATCAGCCCATTTGGACAAGAAGAAGTTAGTTTTTGAATTTATGAACCATCACATGTACATTAGGATAGGTCAACCTCACATATATGTACAATTGGATAGGTCAGCTTCAAAAGCAAGTGCACCCTCATGGAAGCCTATAAATACAACAGAGGCTCACACGTGTCTAGGGTTTCTTTTCTACGACCGCACACTCGTCATAAGATAGATTTGATTACAGTCGCTCGCTTGTAGTGCCTCAGAGAGCGACTGGGAAGTTGTATTCTCTTGCATAACAGACTGAATGAAGCGATTGGGGCTTAGAATTAGTTATGGGAGGTTTAGACCCTATTCACTCACTTTTCACACATTAAGGAGTGACTGTGTAGTCATAACTACTCACATATAGTGCTTTAGGGAGCGACTAGGTTCAGAGCTAGGGTTTCACAGTCGAGGTTCCACAATCCCTTACTTACAGTGTCTCATGGAGTGATGAGGAAGACACAGTCTCTCACAAATATCTTCATCAGTGTGACTAGGGATCTGAGCTAAGGTTTGATAGTTGACTGCGATTGACCACATGATGGAAGGCTTCTCTCTATTGTATAGTAATTCTTGAATTTTGTTTCTAACTTTTATTGGGTAAACATTTGTTGATGATTATGTATTCGGCTCATTATACTCTCTGTTGAATTTTTTATGAAAATCTACTAAGGATAAGATTTGAAAGGGTTTTCCCCCATAGTGGGGTTTTTCCCTACTCTTTGACCAATATGATGTATCTTGTGGTTGTGCTATTGTCTCCTTTTCATTGCATATATTTTTCTATCTTCAATTACTATTTATGATTGGAAATATTATTAATAATTGGATGCATTGCTAAATTCATATTTGATTTGGGTTAAAGTAATTGAAATGGCTTATAATAATCTGAAAAATTAACATGATATTAGAGAAAAGGTGAAGGATAAGCACAAAATGAGACAAGCATTAAAGAAATCACCGTTGGAAAGTTGAAAGAATCAATCTAGTCAAAGAAAAGATGACTTCCTTCTTAAAGAGTGATGAGAAATTGGGTGACTTATCCAATTTTGTTGCATGGAATGTCAGGTTGGAGATCATAGCTAATAACAATGATATTTTCAAGGAAGAGTACCTAAGACTCTTGAGAAAGCTTCCACTACTTCCAAAAACAAGGACAAGAAAGGTGAGTTAAAAGTAAAAAAAAATATTGTTGATGGTTTACGAGATAATTTACTTGCATATGTTGGAAACTTGAGGTGGTCTAAATACATGTATGATAAGATAGTTGGAATGTATGAAGTTAACAATCTAAATGAAATCTTCTCCTTGAAATATTACCTCAAATACACCAAGATGAACAAAGGAGAGTCTGTGAAATCTTACATAATGAGCATATTTTGTCTTAGATATCAATTGCAAGGAGTTGAAGAATTTGTGCCTAAAAAGGAATTGGTGATTGCGACTCCAGGAGGTGTCCCTCCTATTTGGGAAACCTTCATTACTACCATAAGAAACAACAATGTCCTCACGTCATTTGATGAAATTATTGGAAAACTTACACAAGAAGAATCAAGGATGATATGAAGAGGAAGGATTCAACAACGTGAAGAAGGAGAGCTCGCTTCATATATCACTCATGACAAAAGGAAGAAGAAAGGAAAAGGAGGTCCATCAAGAAAGCTTCCTCCTCAAAATGCAAAAATAAAGGATAATAGAACATCGTCTCATATTGAATACTATAATTGTCACAAGAAGGGTCATTACGCACGAGATTTTCCCGAGAAGATCAAAGCGCCATGTTACAATAGTAGAAGCAACAACCATAGGTTCAATATTCAAAGGAAAAAATATGATCGTAGAAATAACTTCAATAAAAGATATGAAAGTAGAAGAAGAGATACCTCAAGTGGTCATGAAGAATATCACCGCCCTCAAAAGAAGTCAAGATTTGTGAGGTATAAAAATAAAGCTATAAATAAATCTGAATGCATTCTTATTTCTATACTTACTAGTTCTTCTCCTATGGATTCCTGGGATAGTTCACTAGTCGATAGTGGGGCCACTCATTATTTCTGTGGATATAAGGAAGTTCTCTCTAATCTAGTAAAGAGGGAGACTAAGCTAAAGATTATTCTTGGAGACAACTCTATTCATCCTGTAAAAGGTTTTGGGTCTATCAAATTTCATTTGAATTCTAGGGAATCAGTTTCAGTGCATGATGTTATGTATGTACCAAGACCAATGAAGAATTTGGTACCTATATCCACTTTGGAAGATAAAAGGATGAAGGTTTCCTTCATCAAGGGAAAAGTTATGCCTTAGTATGATGGTTCACCAATGAGAGACACATTCACATTAGGATCAATATCTGAACGACTCTATAGAGTCACTAGAAGACAACGTCTAGCATTGGCTCATAATACTAATCACCTAAGTGATTTATGGCACTGAAAGTTATCTCATCTACATTATGATGATCTTCCAAAATTAAGGAAATTGGTCTTTGGTATTCCCGATGTTCAAGCCCATCATGATGGAGTATGTCCAGGTTGTGTGAGTGGAAAGGAGACAAGGGGATCATTCCCCTCTAATGAGAGCAAGACAACTGACATCCCCCATCTTATCCATTCTAATATATGTGGTCCAATGCTTGTGTAGTCTATTGGTGTCCATCTCTACTATATTGCCTTCATTGGTGAATTCGCTAGAAATACATGGATATATTGTTTGAAGCACAAGGATGAAACCTTCGAAATATTAAAATAATTCAAAGCTTTGCTAAAAAATCAAACAAAGAAGAGAATCAAAGTGCTCAGGTTGGAAAATGGCGGGGAATACATGTCAAATGAATTCATATCATTTTGTAAGAAATAAGGAATCAAGAAGGAAAAATTTGTGCGATAAACTCCCAAAAGAATGGATTAGCAGAAAGAAAGAACAAGTCTATATTGGAAGTTGCCCGTACCATTATCCATGATGAAAAGTTGCCAAAGTTCTTTGGGGAGAAACAATGCATATTTTTGTATATGTTCAAACAAGGTGACTCATTAAAAAATGAAAAACAAGGCCCCAAAGAAGTGTTCACAGGTGTAAAGCCCGATATAAGCCATATTCGTAGCTTTGGATGCCCCGTATATTTTCATGTGTTGAAGGACAAAAGGAACAGCTTGGAGGTATCTAGAAGGAAAGGACGTTTGTGGGTTATTATATTTTAAAGCTTATAGAATATATATTTTTGGTTAAATGAAGGTTGAAATTAGAAGGGATATAACATTCTATGAAGATGTTGCTCTTGGAAAAGCAAAATATCTTCATCCACCTCCTCCTCCCAAAAAGAGGAATGATGGCAGGGATATTCTAGATGCTCCTTCTCTGCCCAAGTCTTGGACTCATATTGTTGATGATCCCATGGAACCTATGGATCCCTTATATCCTCCTCCAAGTGATCCTCCTACTGGGAAGAGACCACTTTGGCTCCGATGCTATAGGATGTTGAGAGATATGTTCCTGTTTGAAGAGAATTTAGAGAAAGGAAGAAACCATGTAGGTACTAGGGATATGTTGCAACCATGAGCACTATGATTTATTCTGAACCTTCCACATTTGAAGAAGTTGTAAAAGAAAAATCTTCGAAATATGTTATGGCCAAGGAATATGAATCGATTACGAAGGATGATGTTTGGGATGTTGTACTGAGACCGAAGGGGAAATCTATGGTGACTTCAAAGTGTCTATTCAAGATCAAGCATGGCACTAATGGTAGCACTGAGAAATACGAGGCAAGGTTCATGGCTCGAGGATTCTCACAGAAAGAGGGAGAGAATTATGATGATATGTGTGCAACTTTGGCTTGATATACAACTATCCGTTCAATAATATCCCTTTCTGCAAGTCAAGGATGTACTCTTCATCATATGGACATAAACATTGTATTCCTCCATGGAATGTTACAAGAAGAAGTGTATGTTGAGAAGCCATAGGGATTTGAAGTAGAGGATCCAAAGACACATGTTTGCAGTTTGAAGAGAGCATTGTATGATTTGAAGCAAGCCCCTGTAGCATGGTACGCCTGCATAGACAGTGATTTGCTGAAGTTGGGATTCAAAAGAAGTAATGTTGATCCTGACCTCTACTTCAAGGTAGTTCAAGGTATGCTGTTGATTTTCGTGTTATATGGTGAAAATCTATTCTTGACAAGTGGTGAGCCTTTGATGATCGAGTGCAAGAGGGAGCTAGCCTCTAAATTCAAAATGAAGGACCTTGGACTCATGCACCACTTTCTAGGTCTTGAGGTGTGGCAAAGGCCCAGTGATATTTTCCTTTCACAAGTAAAATATGTTGTGAATCTGTAAGAAATATTTGAAATGACAGAATGCAATTCTATGGCCACACTAATGGAAATAAAATTCAAGAAGTTATGTGGAGAAGCTGCGAGACCTGATTTGGAAAATCCATCTGATATAGACAGTTGATTGGGGCTATGATTTTCCTAGTGAACACCCATCCATACATATGTTATAGTAAACATGTTGAATCAATTCATGACCAAGCCTCTCCATGAAAATTGGATTGTTCTCAAACACATCTTGAGATATTTGTATGGGACGATCACACTTTCTCTCAGACACTCTGTCAGAGATGTTCGACTTCATGGATACACTAATGTTGTCTAGGCAAGAAATGTTATTGACATGAAGAGTACATGTGGATGTTGTTTTAGTCTTGGATCTGCCATGATATCCTAGATGAGAAAGAAGTAGAAGTACGTAGCATTGAATACCGCCGAGGTAGAGTATATTGCTGCTAGCATGGCTAGTTGCAAAGCATTTTGGTTAAGTAATCTCTTTGGAGATCTATTTTAGTAGATGTTAGATACTACAGTGTTATATTGTGACAACAAGAGTGGGATTCATCTAGAAGAGAATCTTGTATTTCATGACAAGTCCAAGCACATAGAGATATGATATCACTTCATTCGGGACATTGCTTAGAGATGAGCCATTAGACTCCATCATGTATCGATATATGAGTAGATTGTAGATATTCTCACCAAGGCTTTGCCAAAAGGGAAGTTGTTGGACTGATGGATGTGACCCCTCCTGATAAGAGGTAGTGCTGATCAAGGACGTTGAGCCAACTCTCCCCCCTATTGAGCTCTCAGTGTGAGGAATTGAGATAGAGGACCCCTGGGGTTGAGGGATCTCTAGACAATAGGGTATACCCATATCTAGTATCCATAGGGTTGGATATGTTTCTCCCCTATTCACGCATAGCGTTGGAGATGATCCTTTTGGTATATTGATCATAGACGCTTAAGTAGAAGAACAGGCTCCATTCCAAGCTGCGAGAAAAGCCTTTCTATTGTCTATGACGCTATCACCTTTTGCACCATACTACTGAACATTGAGCGTAGTACCACCAGAATTAGCTAAAGTACGGGTACGTATTGAATTCACTCTTGACAACACAGAAGAGCCTGTGAAACCACCGTTCCAGCAGCAATATACTATTTAAATCTAATTCTTTGACCTTTTCAGTGATTTGATCTGTTGTCATCCATCCAATGCTACTTAGCACAGTAATCCCACCGGGCAGTCCACCCATAGTGGCTCCTTGGTGCGGCCTTTGTCAGCCAACGACTCAAACTCAGGTGTGATTTCTCCTCTTCCAGTGTTAGATTCACCCACAAACCAGACAAAACAACACTCAGTTTTATAAATTGCCCTCCTCTGTTTCGAGCAGATTGGGCACTAGAGGAGGCCCACAGCTTCGACGCTACTATCGGCTCCACTACGAGTGCCTATTGCAGCAATAGATAACAAACACCCTCACGTAGCAACGCCCTTCGAGCCTCTGTCAATGCACCACCAACAATGTTATCTCCTCCAGCAATTGGCTCTGCTAATCACAACAACTCTCAGCAGCATCAACTTGGTGCACCTCCACACGATCTCTAGTCAATCCACTCGCATAGGAGCGATCATACACAGTCTCAATTCAATAGACTCATATCAAGGCTCAACCGAGACTCCAGCTCTTGACGCTCCCAATGCTCAATGCGTCGACTCTTCTCCACAACACTCAAAGACATTAACTACCATGGAAGGCTCTTTCACTCAAGCCATGAAGGGCCACACTACAACCACCACTGCGCCACCACTCAGAAATATCCCTCCGAGTAGCTACTGGTCACATGGGTATCCAGTCCCTTCACTGCAAACAAGGCGGAACTCTCAACAACAAATCCCTCGCTCAAGAGACAACCTCCACGCAACTATCACCACGAACAAGAACAAGGCACAACACCTCTGCGCTCACCAGTACGTCGCTGCCAACCGAGGCAGAATTTACCATCAAATCCACTCACCACACCACAATGAGTCTTCTCCTTATGGTTGTTCTCTCCTCGAAGCAGAATTTACCATTAGATCCACTCACCACACCACCACACCACAATGAGTCTTCTCCTTATGGTCTTGTCTCTCCTCGATGCGCATTAGATCGAATATTTAAGGTAATGCAATTCTATGATTACGAATATGACGAACAAACTAAAAAAAGTGTGTCGTTATCCTAAGAAAAGCCAAACCTCCTAAAAGGAACCTAAACCTTGAACAACTTAAAGCCATAAAAAATCTTAGGAATAATAATGACATTGTAATTCTGAAGGCTGACAAAGGCAGCGCCACTGTCATAATGAATTATGAGGATTACGTTAACAAAATGAAAGACAACTTATATAATAGTGGTAGCTACAAGAAATTAGACAAAAACCCCATCTCTAAAATCACAAACCTGGTAAAGAAAGCCATAAAAGAAACCAATCTTGACGATAAACTAAAAAAACGATTGACCACGAATAGTGAAAGCACACCTCGAATTTATGGAGCCCCTAAAATACATAAAAAAGAAGTCCCCTTAAGACCTATAGTCAACACTATAGGGTCACCCACTTATGAGTTAGCAAAGTATGTCGCTAGCATTTTATCCCCGCTAGTTGGCAAGACTAGCTCATACATTAAAGATTCCAATCAATTTGTTAAGTACATTAAAAATACTAAGCTAGATCCCGAAGATAAAATCGTTAGTTTTGACGTAGTCCAGCTCTTCACCAAAATCCCCCTAGATGAAGCAATTCAAGTAGTTAAAGAAGAGGTAGACCCCCAAACTGCAAAATTAGCTGAAATCTGTCTTTGCTCCATCTTCTTCTCCTTCCAAGGTGAAATATTTGAACAAACTTCAGGTGTTGCTATGGGATCGCCTCTTTCGCCAATCGTGGCAAACCTTTTCGTGGAAAAATTCGAGAAGAAGGCTCTGGATTCTTACCCATTAAAACCTAAATCTTGGGTTAGGTTTGTCGATGACACCAGTGTCAACTGGCCTCATGGCGAGAACGAGCTTAACAAGTTTTTGGACCATCTTAATAGCATGTCTGAAGACATCAAATTTACAATGGAAGTAGAAGAAAATAATTGAATTCCCTTCCTAGACATTCTCCTCATAAGAAGAAATGATGGTTCCATAGGTCATAAAGTATTGAGGAAGAAAGCCCATACCGATAACTACCTGCATGCTGATTCACACCACCACCCAGCTCAAAAAATGGGGGTACTACAAACCCTCTTCACTAGAGCTTGTAGGATCTCTGATATAAACCATACTGAAGAAGAAATTTCTTATCTAAAAAGAACATTCGCCAACTTAGGGTACAACAATAAAAGCATATTCAAAGCCATTCAAAAGGCCAAATATGATAATAATAAAAACAAGGCGAAAGACCCCTCAACCTCTAATGCATACCTTCCGTACATTCAAGGAGTCACAGACAAGATAGCTAAAATCCTCAAAAAGAAAAATATAAAGACTGCGTTCAAACCCTGGTCAACCATCAAACAAAGAATGAAATCTGTTAAGGAAAGCCAAGAGCAACTTTAGCAAAAAGGGGTGTATATCATCAATTTCTCTTGTGGGGATCAATATATAGGGGAAACGGGTAGGTCCGTGAGGATTAGGCTCAAAGAACATAGTGCAGATATACGTAACGAAATAACCCGCTCTTCAGCCTTCGCTGAGCATGTAGGTAAAACTAATCACCATATATGCCTTGAAGACGCCAAGGTCATTGCCAATGAAGATCACCACTTCAAGCGAAAGGTTAGAGAAGCTATTGAAATCATAAAACACCCGCGAAACCTTAATAGGGATGGAGGCCTCGAAATTAGCAAGAATTGGAACTCTTTACTCGCACCCCACGAATAATAACATAAGTTCACATAATATTTGTAACTAGGTTAAATATAGAACTTAGTAACTAACTTGAACAATTTATAAAATAACATACAACTAATTCATCTATTCAATTTTAATTCATTAGCAACATAATGCATTAATTAATAATAAATTAACAATATAATAAACTTATTTTATCAATAATATTTTAGACCTTGCAAAGTATTACTCATTAATAAGGGTTTATAAATAGATTACATATTAGTACATAACTTATTAATTAGATCAAACACATATCATAAAACAATTCTCGCATTTCATTTTTAGATTAACTAATGAGTAAAATAATAGCAAACTTAGGATATAAATAATAAATAAATAAGGGTAAGATTAAGATAAAACTTATGATATAAGTACAAGGTTATGATTAATATAATAATATGATAAAAATAATAAATAATATAAATAACAATAAATAATAATAATTGATAGCTAAGAATTAAATATAATATGATACGTAATATAAACATAATTATACAAATAAACATAAATAATATAATCAATATGATGTAATAATAATAATAATATAGAATAATATAATAAGGATAAATGATGAAGATAATAATGATATAAATAACATATCTTAGATAAATAATGATCAATAATAATACATAACATAAATAATAATAATGATAGCTAAGGATTAATATATTAGAGAGTTTAAACTATGATTAATAAATAATAAAAAATAATAAAAATATGAATTAATAAGAATATAATATAAATAAAATATAAATAAGATTAAATGATTGATAACTAATGATATAGAATAAATCTTATAATATAAATAAAGATCAATTAATAAATATATAATAAAGGATTAAATAATATATTAAACAATCATTTATACAAATAATACAAATAATATATTAATATCAAATAATATATTATTAATATAATAATGGATTAATAATAACAAATATAAATAAATATAATAAATAATTAATAATAAATATATTCAATGATTAATAATTATATGATTAACAATTAAAATAAAATGAAGATAATAAATATAATACAAATATGATTATAATAATATAATATGATTAATAACATTAAATAATAATAAATAATACGAATAATAATGGATAATGATTTAAATAAATATAAATAATGAAATAATAGCAATAAGCAGGCAATTAGTTGGCCATATTATCTTTACATAAGCCTTTTACATATTTATCAAACCCCTTTCTTTCTTTTCTCCGTATAACAGTCCTGATGATGAGTCTGGGTCTAGACTCGAAACGTCGACCAATTGGCCATATTATCTTTACATCAGCCTTTTACATATTTATCAAACCCCTTTCTTTCTTTTCTCCGTATAACAGTGCTGATGATGAGTCTGGGTTTAGACTCGAAACGTTGACCAATCGGCCATATTATCTTTACATGAGTCTTTTACATATTTATCAAACCCCTTTCTTTCTTTTCTCCGTATAATAGTCCTGATGATGAGTCTCGGTCTAGACTCGAAACATTGACCAATATAAAGATGAACAGTGTGGAAAATCCGAATTCCTCTCAGAAACCACACCACAGTGATCTGCGATCCAAAACTAAAAAAAGCTAAAACAAAATATATTTTTGTATTCGACCAATATAAAGATGAATAGTGTGGAAAATCCGAATTCCTTTGAGAAACCACACCACAGTGATCTGCGATCCAAAACTAAAAAAAGCTAAAACAAAATATATTTTTGTATTATTACCCTTTGCCCCGGACGCACAAAAGGGCCAAGTCCTTAAGGGTGCTCATACCATGATAAAACTTGATAGTGCAAAAAAATTATCTTCGTACATTAATCAAATATGTATGTATACAAGGGTATTATTTCAATCAAGATAGAAAAAACTATCTTGGACACACTCTCTGTGTGGTTGAGAGAACACACCAAATTAAGGAAACCACTCCTATAAAATAGGAACATACTCTTTACATTAAAAAAATCACAAGTGAAATTACATTTTCCCACCATAAACAAGTGAAATTACATTTTCCAACCATTACACCAACTTCTGACTCAATTTTACACCAACTTCTGACTCAATTTTGTCGTGGCCTTTAGATCACGAGATTCAGACGACTTGGAACGGATACTTGACTTCCACTCGGATAAATCAACAATTACAACAACTTCCGACTCAATTTTGTCGCGGTCTTTCGACCAGGAGAACGATTTGGAACGGATACTTGACTTCGACTTGGATAAATCATCAATTACAATAACTTCCGCCTCAATTTTGTCGTGGCTTTTCGATCAGGAGATTCAGACGATTTGGAACGGATACTTGACTTTGACTTGGACAAATCGGACTCCCATTTCTTGATCACATTGCGGGATCTGCTTTTCTTAGAGTCACACATGCTCGATAAAGATGTTCCTGCCAAAACCATGCCTCAAATCTATTATTATGTAAAATACTTAAAATGAATTGTTGAGATCAGAAGAAAGGGGATCTAAGGGACCCACCTTCTCCTGCAGCGAGATTGACATACAGATCGACGATGTTGGGGCAATTGCTGCGGCACTCGGAAGAACAAAACTTGGTACTAAATTCCGGTTCGTGTAGAGAATCGGTGGACATTCCAACAGCCATCCGTTCCAAGCCGCACGCACTTATGCACTCCTCGCTTTCGATCCATCCCACCAATTTCTCCGCCATCACGACCGATGACTATATATATATATATATATAGATATGCGCGCAATTATTGTTAGTCTTCCAAAAAACTTATGATCATCGCTAATGACGTATCTATTAACAACACTAATTGTTTTTTAATGATTGAAGACGTCAGCAATCAAGAGGTACCTGGCATTGAAATTGCAAGATGCCGTCCTCCATTACATCCTTCTCGAGCACACATCTATTACCAGTGGACGAGACAGAGAAGGCGCAGAGTTCCACGGGAAGCTCCTCGCACTTGATAATGGCGCCTGAACAAATACAGTACATCAACACGACATATTAACTAAGTAACGCCCACATGACCTTTACGATTAATCCAATGATTATTACAAACAGCGAGTAACAAGAACAAGACATAAATAGATCAAAGAACTCACTCTGTACTACAGGCACAGCAATTGACATTAATATGATGAGGGAAAATATGCAGCACGATGAAGGTGCAGCATGAATGAGCTTGGTGGAGGCCATCACTACTCAGAAACAATACACTGAGAAAAACCAACCCAATCAGCTGAGCTGTTTAGCGTCAGTGAGTTTGTAGGTGTGGGTGAGAATGAGAATGAAATGATGTATTTATTATAGCGTGAGGCCGTTGAACGCCACTGTGCCCATACAAGGGATGAGTGAATATGTATAGTACCGGGCGGCGGGGACAAGGGGACAAGTGTTTCAAAGTTGGCAACGAGCTCAAGATTATGGAACAGGCATGCCTTTTCCACCGCGAATCGCGGCTAAATTAATGGGGCTGCCGTTCTCAGGTCCGCGACAGGCTCGACGACTATATACGCCGACAAGATTGGAGTTCCACCTGTTTCTTGCATTACACGTTCCTTTACGATTACAATGGTTGATGATATGTTCCTTTCTTCTGTAGGTAGTCTGTTGGGCGGTCAAAATGGAAGAAGACACACCATCCACGGAATTTAAGTAGTGAGGGTGATGGACATCACATATACACTGAACATTTAATTTTCAAAATATGAGCCATTAAAGTCAGGTGTGAGTAAGAAGAAACATTTAAATTTCAAAATGTGAGTAATTGAAGTCAGGTAATAACAAGAGAATATAATTGCACATTTCTTTTCCACGGACCATTCTTGAATGCATTCATTATACAATAACATTTTCAAAGTGATATAATAAAAAATTATGAAATAAATTAAAGCTGGGAGAGATGTTCTCACTGCACATAAATAACAAAAGGGTCAGGGCCTTCTTGATTGCATCACAAGAAAGCATTATGAATAAGAGTGGATTGCGTAACCTAGAAGGAAGCATTCAGCATCTAAGGATTGCGTAACCTATAAGGGGAGGAAATGTGTTCAAATATCTGAATGAAAAGTGAAATATTATAATTAAAAAATCCAATGTGAAGTAATTGTTTTTTATTGATTTTAATCAATTAATTAATTTTTTATTGATATTAATATTTTAATTATATCATGTTTTATTATGATATTTTGAAATTTAATATTAGTAATATTTATTTTAATCATAAATTTATACATCAAGTTGTATTTCTTTTTATGTTTATATTAAGTTGTAAATATTTTTATATGCGTGGAAATTTGGGTTAAAATGATTCTTGTTTGCATAATCATCGTGAAAGTTTCACAACCATGTTTTTGTATTCATTTTACGGTTTCACAACCATCTTATGGGTTACGAGAGAGAATGAATTTATCAAGTGTAATGAATATCAAAAAATATATTTCTTTTTATGTTATAGGATTTGATTAAGTTGTAAATGCTTCTATATGAGTAAGATTATTGGGTTAAAATAGTTTCTTTTATAAATATTTTATGGGTTTCATAACTATTTTATGAGTTAAAATGATTTTTGCTTTTACAACCATCTTACGGGTTGAGAGAGAGAATTTATTAAGCATAATGAATCTCAAAAAATCGAGCTATATTTCTTTTTATGTTTATAACATTAGATTAAGTTGTAAATGTTTTTATATGTGTGGGATTATTGGGTTAAAATGGTTTCTGTTTTCATAACTGTCTTGTGGGTTAAAATTGTTTCTTAGAGAGGGGGAGGACGAGTCAGGGAGGATGATGGGGAGAGAGTAAGAGTTAATTGCAAATAGAGAGAGACCCGAATGGTTTCACAATCAAGTTTTATTTTGTTTTTACAACTTTCAGAAGTTTGACATTCTTAAAGTAGTAAGGGAATCACAGAAGGAAGGATGAATGCATAAGGCTCTCAATTTGAATTTTATATGCCTTATTCCCAAAAAGCAAAAGTGTCGATCTTTCAATCATTAGAGACCTATTTCCTATTGTAATATAATCTACAAGTTGATTACGAAGGTCATTTCTTTAAGAATTAAACCAATACTGAGTGATACTGTTTCAAAAGAGAAATTCAGATTCCTCCAGAAATGTCAGATTCATGACACAATATTTATAGCACAAGAGTCCATGTACTCCATTAAAATGAAGAAGATCCTTGTGATAGCTATGAAGTTAAACCCATCAAAATCATATGACAAGGTGAATAGGGAAATAAACTATTAGATAACTAAAGTGGGTGAAAAAGTTGGCATAGGTTCAAATCTCTCACCTTCTTTTTGTAATCAACATTCTCCTTTTTTTGTATAGCTCAGTTCCATATATTAGTGTTTTGAAATGTATCCAAGAAAAATTTGAGCTAATCACAGTGTTTACGGTGCTGGAGTTGCCAACATTCAGGGGGTCTCCCCGATATGAAGTCCCAACTAGACCTCACATCATTTGGTGTAGGATTCCCATCGATATAAAGGCCCGGTTCCCGAATCCTTAAATATTTTCTTTGGTTGTAATTGTCAGAAAGAGAGAGGGAAGCAATGGTGTCTTCGAAAAGAAATAAGGTGTGTCTGGTTAGTGTTCAGTTGTAAATGTGTCGAGGTTCTTCTATTGCTAAGAGGGGAGAAAAGTGAGCCTCTAAGTGAGAGGTATCAGTACAACCCAAGAAGAGACACACATGAACTGGAAGGATCTGTCTAACATCTCGTAGAATAGTCCACAAAGGATGTGACGGTCGTTACAACCAACAAATGAAGAAAGATATGTCTAATATCGTGCAGAATAGTCCACAAGGATGAGACAACAATGACAACCATTACAACACATTCTCAATAAGGTATGTACTAAAACAACCGAAATAGTTCAAATATTTTAGGACATGTGAAAGAAAACATGAAATACAAACATCTGCATAATAGTCTTACAAACATTCATAATCCATGCATGAAGAACATGTTGGCCTTGAAGGATTTTGTTATGAAGTAAAAGTTCTAAGACACGTGTTGGCAATGTATATCACTAGATCCAGCAGTGGAGCATTAAAGCCACCCCTTGCTCCTCAAAGAACTAATTTGTCTCTCTAATGCCTTACGGGAGGAGTCAAGGTGAAAAGTCCTTTGCTCATATAATGAGGGAGTATATATAACCAAGGGTGTCTCTTTGACTACCCTCTTATGACTTTTCAAATTACATGATTCTTTACATTCCTTGTGTGTCCTTTGGACTTCCACTGACCACTCATGACATGACATGACATGACACTAGAGGCATGGGTTTCTTGATGATGTGGCAATGTTAAGCCACTATTGCTACTAAGTGTTGGATGTATTCTTGAAGATGATTTATTTTCACCTCTGCATGGATTTCTGATAAGGAATCTTCAATGATCTAAAGTCTTGGATAATGGTCGCAAAATAGTGCCTTTTTTCTTTCTATTAATCGATCAACTTATAATTTCAGCTACAAAAGAGTATTTGAACATGCTTCCTTCACTCATGACGAGACGACATCAATCCGAAAATCTCCTAGTCTAAGATGATGCATTCTGATCCAACAACCGACCCAGGAACAAGTGACAGGTTGGGCAAAGGGACTCAAGGACTGCACAGTGCACAGTTCTAGAAGCCAGGGGAAAAGCTTGAGCTCTAATACTATGTAGTGTGCATTTCAGGTAGGTCCGAGGGACAAGACCATGTCGATTTTCAAGCCAATGGGACAGGTTGAGGGAATGAGCACAAGGAGAGCTAAATGCACAGTTTGGGAGTCAAGGAAGGTTGTAAAACTACATAGCTAGATATTTCAAGGGCTCAGGAGATGATATTGCGGCTTGTGGATGTGAAGTGCGGAGTTTAAGCCGTGTTGGGGACATGACTGTGCAATTCTAGAGGTAAAGGCCAAGGCTTCAACGCATAAACTGCGTAGTCTAGCAGTCTTGGGAGGTAGGAACTTCACATAGCATAGTGCCAAGAGGAAATGTCATAGCTAGAGGAATGATACTATGCAGCGTGCAACTTAGGAGAGGTCTAGTGAAGCTAGGTTGCTCAGTTGGGAATTTTTTCCGAAAATGGGTAAGTGTGCGATCGGTGTGAATGGTGATAAAATTTGACTGGGATCACACACTTAGGATATTTTGATGACACGAAAAAATAGATCACCCAAACACATGAATAAAACATTTCCCTTCGTTCGACAACTTTATGTCAAGTTACAGAAAGTGCGACACTTAAAATGGACTTTGGGGCGACCGTGACGACGCTTGTGTGATAGTGCTCAAAACTTGGTGAATGAGTGCGATAGATGTTTACATAATTATAAAAACTCATATAGACAAATATAGACCCTTGAAACTGTCAAAATAGGCTTGTAGACATTGTGTGGCAGCCAAACATCCCAAAAGACGACAATTTACTCCACATTCAAAAGTGACCAAAATACTTCAAGAAATATCGTGAAATAAGCTTCGGTGTTTGTGAGATCAATGTACAATACCAAGGAAGGCTCCAAGATTGAGTCTAAGCCAAAATTATGGAGTGTGTTGTAGCAGCTACAACATACAAGAATGAAAATAAACGTTGAGAAGTTGATCCTCCATAAGAATATATCTCCTTCGATTAAAAAATATTTGGTTGATTCTTTTTCTTTTGAGATGTCATAGCTACAAGATGGTTTCAAGTACTTAGGATTCTATCTTAAGCCAAATTATTATAAAAGAGAATATTGGTTATGGTTGATTAGAAAGGTTTAGGCTAGGATATCCATATGCATAAATTGACTCCTCTCTAGAGTGGGGAGACTAATACTAATAAATTATTTAGTGGAAATCATTTCTATCTATTGGGCATTAATTACATCCATCCAAAATAGATCATAAATAGAATCAAGAAAATATGCCAAAAAGTTTTGTGGGTAGGAAACAAGCATTTAGATGGTAGCCCACTATTTAGGTTGTGGGATGATTGCAAAACCCAAAATGATTGGGGGTTTGTGATTAAGAGAGAAATATTTTTTGCAAATCATTAGTAGCCAAGAGCCTTTGGAGGTTTTTAAACAATAGATCCCTATGGGGAAAAACTGTGAAGAGAAAATATTTCGAAGGGAAATTGGAGTTAGAATGGATCTGTTGCCCTAGCAAGCTTCTTCCATTCTCTTCCATAATTTGAAAATCCCTTTGTGAAGCCTTTCCTATTATAGGTAGTTTACATGGCGTGTGGGAAATGGAAAAAGTGTTTGTATCAAGATAAATCCATGCATTGGAACATGGGACCAATATACACTTTCAGACCATCTAATCACCTATATACATTCAATGGTTGTTTTCTCGTTGGTTGATGCTAGGAGTTGGGATGTTCATACATGGGGAGTCTAAGGTTGGAAGTTGTCAAAGGATTTTTCTTTAAATAATATTGAAGCCTAGGAGTGGAAAGAATATGCCAACTTACTTGCCTTAGTTATAATTAGAATCAATCACAAAGATAATGAAAAATCGGCATGGTCAAAGATCCTAAACTCGGGGGAATATAAAACCGAACTAGACTATCAAGCCTAGTTTGAGACAATGGTTAGAGGGGAAGTTGTTTTGCGGGGAAAATTCTTTTGGAAACGGAAAAGCTCGTTAAATAGTAAACTAGCTCTATGGTTAGCTCTTTCAAATAAACTACTCATGTGGGGTAATGGCTTGAAGAGGGGATGGACAGGTCCCGATCATTGTTTGTTGTGTAGAAATAATGAAGAAATAGTTTCACACTTTTTCATCAGTTTTCCATATGCTACTTCAATTAGACTATGGTATTAACTAAATACTCACCACACAGAACATCATGGAAAAAAAACTTCACTTGTTGACTATGTCAATGAATGTTCTCAGGATGTATCACTCCAAAATTACCGAGTCTCAAGTAAATGCACACAAAGAGTTTCCAAAGAAAAATAAAACTATAATGCCTTCCATGCCTCCACTAAAGGAAGATTTGGCCTGGGGTTATTTTGATTGAGCTAGCGAGGGTGATCCTCCATTATGTGGCTTAGTTTTCGTTCTCTCTATAAACACTAATACACATGGGCGAAAATTAGATGAAAAAATCTAATGGAAGGGATAAAATCCGAAAAAAATGTTGCAAGTTAAATGTATTTTTGTTTTGTTTTGTTTTTTTTTTTTTTAAACCCCGACAATCATCGAATATCTGACATGTTAATTTTTCATCAATTGTTCTATGTTGCAAATATTACTTCAACAATATCCAATAGCATCCAATTTAACAATTTTCACTTCTTCAATTTAACCAATGACAATAGAAAAATAATAGATAGAAAAATTATTCAAATGCATAATGAAAGACAACCAAGAGACAAGAGAGACAATATTTGGTCAATGACCAAGGAAAAACCCCACTAGTTTGAAAACACGTCTAAATATTATTCTATTAGATTGTCCTCAAATTTTCAAAAGAGAGAGTACATCATCCAAGAGTCAAAGTAACTTTGACTAGACAATATCCAAAACCAATATACAATATTCAATCAATATTATGTCAAATTAATATGCCAATGTGAAAATGATGAGGAAGAGTCAATTCTGGTTAGCTTTTGAATTTGCAAAAAATCAACAGCAATTGACTGCCCTAATGAGTCAAGTCAACAATAGTCAAATCATGGTCAAATTTTCTTTAATTTAATTCGATCAAAGCCTAGTTAATGCAACCCCTTTTGCTGGTCAAGGATATATCAAAACAACTCCAACAACTTTGGTCCAACTTGGTCAATGGAGAGATAAAAGTACAACCCTGTTATGCGTTCAAACATGTGGTCAATAGAAGTCAAAATCCTCAAAATGCCTCGATTTTAGAGTCCAAAGCTGCGACTTGATGGGACATGCCTTCTCCAAGAGAATCAAAGTCAAAAGTATCCTTTTAACCCTTGATCAATGTTCGTCAAACTTCAACTGTAGAAAAGTCAACACTAATTAAAGGTGGTCTAGTTTCTTCAAAATTTCATCCTTCCTTCCTTTCTAAATTGGGCTTCCTTAATCAAATCCAAAGCCCAAGAAACCAATCCAAACCAAATGCCCAATTATCAAAAGTGAAATATGCCAAAGAGAGAAGTCAAAGATGCCTCTAAACCCTTGCACGTGTGAAGAAGAATAGAGTTTCCTCTAACCTATACGAACCAAACAATTGAAGAGAGAAAAATAATGTGTGTTTTGTGATGTCCAAATGAGGCAAAGGGCACTTGTATTTATATGAAACTTGAGGGGTGCCATTTTGGCCATGAGATGTTTCATTTGACCCAAGGTCATCGTTGATAATTTTGTATTTATGGGCTTCACCTCAAAAATCCACTTTTCCTTATCCAAATTGAGTGCTTCAAAAGTCAATTTTGGTCCTCACAAAAATAAGAATTCAATGCAATGATTATCTCTATCAAATGAGTTGTCTGAAGTGTAATTTGGCCCTAGTTGCAAAGTTTAACACTCACTCTCAACTAGGGGAAATTCCACCTGCCAATATATGACGACCAATCATCATGCCATCATGTACCATATTGTCTTATATCTTCTCATCTCATGTTAAACATTATCGAATCTAAATAAGAAGAAATGTTGCATGGGAACTTCAGCTATCACCCTGTCTCTGTCACCATCGGGGAGACTCTGCTACCGCTCGAAATCATCATCGGGGGGCAATAGCTACCACCTAGAACTAAAGACAACAAGTGGGATCAACCTACCTTAATGTGTAGGGATCAGACTCTATCCCAAAGTCCCTGAAAATAGGTGAGATCAACTTACCGGAGGTAAGGATCAAACTTTACCATATTCTCCCTGATCATCCATCTTAACCGTAAAGAGTTAGATGGTAGAACACTTTCATCCACCAACTTAGTTGAGATCCACCTACTACAAGGAGCAGGGATCACACTTTATCCCAAGTCCCTCAACCCATTGGACAAATGGGAAAACTTATCCCACGAAGTGGGTAGGATGCTAACTAGGGCATACTCCGACTAGGGGAGGTTCGAGGTCTCAACATCCTATTGGTTAGAGGTCTCTCATCCATAGGAGCCCTATAGCTCCATTCCTCACCCTAGGAGCTCAACCAAGGGGGAAGAGCACTGCTCAGTTTTCTTGATCAACCCATACCCTTATTAGAAAGGGTCATATCAACCATTCCAACCTGCTCTCTGAAGACCAAGAACTTCCCTTTTACCAAAGCCTTGGTGAGGATATCATGTATCTACTCATCTGTCGAATGTGGAGTCTCACAGCTCCTCTCGGCACCATGTCACATACGTAATGATACATAATCTTGATATGTGGAATTATCGTGAAACATAGGATTCTCTAATAAATAAATCCCACTCTGGTTGTTGCAATAGATGATTGTCATGTCTAGAACCAACTCAAATAGCTCTCCAAAGAGCTTCTTCAAAAAAATTTCTTCACAACATTCCAGGATGGTTGCAATATAGTCAACCTTGGTGGTGTTAAGGGCTACAGATTTCTACTTCCTACTCATCCACAATATCATGGTAGGTCCTAGACTAGAGCAACATCCAGAAGTACTCTTCTTGTCAACAACACTACCAGCCCAATCTTCATCTGTGTATCCATGTAGTATAACATCTCTAACGAAATATCTCGTTCCAAGGTTAATAGTCCCATCTACATATCTCAATACGTGCTTGGAAATTATCCAATGGATGTGGTGAGGCTTGATCATAATTAGCTCAGACTATTAACTGTGAAGCATATGTTAGGGTGAGTGTTTACAAGAAACATCAGAGCACCAACAAGTTGTCTATACTCATAGGGGTTTCCTAGGTCTGGTCCAACAACTTCTCCACACAACTTCTTGAAATTCATCTCCATAGGTGTAAGCAAGGACTTGCACTCAACCATGCCAAATCTTCCAGCGATTTTACAACATATTTTCCATGTGAAAGAAAAATCTTGCCCGACATTCGCAATACTTATAGTCCTAGGAAATAGTGTATCAAACCAAGGTCTTTCATCTTAAACTCAAAAGAAAACTCCATCTTACATTATAGAATGGGAGGGTTTTCACCTATTATGAATAAGTCATCAATATATAATAATAAAAATGAGAGGCATACCTTGGATCATTTTAAATTACAAGTTTGAATCGACATTGGTCCTTGTGAATCCAAACTTCATCAAGTAATTATTGATATGAGCATACCAAGCATGAGGGGATTGCTTCAATCCATACAGATATTTCTACAAACAACATACATGGGTCTTCCTGTCATGAACTTCAAATCTTGGAGTTTGTTCAACACACACTTCTTCTTGTAGAAAACCATGTAAGAAAGAATTATTGGCATCCATTTGATGAAGAGTCCATCCCTAACTTGTAGTAAGGGCTACTATCAAATGAATGGTAGTATATCGAGCCATCAGAGAAAATATATCATCGTAATCTTCTCCCTCTTTTTGGGAGAATCCATGGGCTACAAACCTAGCTTTGTATTTTTCAGTGCTTCCATCAACCCCATGCTTGATCTTATAGATTCATGTCGAAGTCACCACTAATTTTCCTTTTCGTCTCGACATAGCATCCCATACATCGTTCTTCATGATTGACTCATATTCTTCGTTATGGCATCCTTCGAAACTTGTTATTTCATGAATTATTCAAAGGTATGAGGCTAATCTTCAATCATATTTCTCATTAGGGTAGAACATATGCTCAATACCCACATGGCTTCTTTTTTTCCCTAAAATTTCCACAAGCAACAACATGTTTCTCAGCATCTTGTAGAGTGTCATTGAGCTAGATTTGTATTTACTTCACAAGGGGATGACATGGAGGAGGATCCAAAGGGTCCATAGGATTGATGGGATCATCAACAATGTCTTTCTCAGATTCAGGCACAAAAGGACCTTCTAGAATATCCATATCACCACTCTTGTCTTCTGGATGAGGAGGAAGAGGGAGGTCCCTTGCTTTTATAAGGGAAACATGTTCATCAAATGTTACATCCCTGCTAATTTCAACCTTCATTTGACCATAAATATAGATTCTAAATGTTTTAGAATCTTCACTACATCCAACAAACATACATTTCCTTCCTGTCGCTTCTATCTTGTTTCTTTTGTCCTTCGACACATGGAAGTATACAGGGTAGTTGAAAAATTCATGGATGAACAATATTAGGCTTGACACCTGTGAATACTTCCTCGAGAGTCTTTTTTTCCAAAGCTTAATGAGGAAAAATAATTTCAACATATACTGATATATAACTTTTTTAGGCCAAAGGAATTTTAGCAACTTTTGATCATGGAGCATGGCTTAGGAAACTTCTACAATGTTCTTGTTCTTTCTCTCATCCACTCAATTTTGTTTGGGAGTGTATGACATAATGTTCTCCTTCTTAATTCCTTCCTTCTTGTAAAATTATATAAATTCATTTGAGATGTATTCCCTACCATTGTCAAACATGAAGAACTTTATTTTCTTCCCTAAAATATTTTCAACAAAAGCCTTGAACTCCTTGAATAATTCGAATGCCTCATCCTTGTGCTTCAAATAATATATCCATGTCTTTCTTGGGAAATCATCGATGAAGGTGGTGTAATAGAGATAACCCTAAGTGAATGTATGGGAATTATACCACATATATCTGAATGAATATGATGAAGGATGTCTTTAATTTTGTTTTCATTAGAGGGGAATTGTTCCCTTCTCTTGTTTCCATTGGCACACCCAGGGAATACTCCATCATGTTGAGCTTGATCATCAAGGATCCCAGATACCAACTTCTTCAATTTTGCAATAACATCATAATGTAGATGGGTCATCCTTCGGTGCCACAACTCACTTTGATGATTTGTATTATGGACCATAGCTATAAGGGGTCTTACAGTGATTCTATAGATTCCTTCAAACCTTTATCCCAATATGAAGGCATTTCCCATATAGGATCTAAGAGGCGAAGTGAGCACTTGTCCTTTGATGAAGTGCAACCCTCATTCCTTTATCCTCCAAGGTAGATATCAATACAAAATTCTTCTTCAATCTCGGCACATACATCACTTCATGAAGAAAAATAGATTCCCTAGTGTTAAAATGAAATTTGACAGAACCAAATCCCTTTACGAGACGAGTGGTATTATCACCAAGAATAATGTTAAAATTGGTCTCCCTCTCTACCAAATTAGATAGAGCCTCCTTATATCCAGAGAAGTGATGAGAGGCCCCAATATCAACCAAGCAACTATCCCAATAATCCAGAGGAGATGAACTAGATAAGATGGATGTTCTTACTCTGTCTCTTGTGCTTGTGTGCAACTTGTATTTGATACCATGTTAATTTTCATCAATTTATCTATGTTGCAACAATTACTTCAACAATATCTAATAGCATCCAATTTAACAATTTCTACTTCTTCAATTTAACTAATGACAATAGAGAAATAGTAGATAGAACAATTATTCAAATGCACAATGAAAGACAACCAAGAGACAAGAGACACAATATTTGGTTAATGACCAGGGGAAAACCCCACTAGGGGGAAAACCCTTGCAAATGTTCTTCCATTAGATTGTCTTCAAATTCTCAACAAAGAAAGTACATCCAAGAGTCAAAGTCAAACTTTGACTAGCCAATATCCAAAACCAATATACAATATTCAATCAACCTTATGTAAAAACAATACACCAATGTCAAAATGTTGAGGAACAGTCAAATATGGACAATTGTTGAATCAGGAAAACATCAACATCAACTGACTTCCTTAACCAGTCAGGTCAACAACAATCAAATCATGGTCAAATATGCTTCAATTTAATTCAGTCAAATTCCAGACAATGCAACCTCTTTTTTTGGTCAAGGATTACTTAAAACAACTGCAAAATCTTTGGTCTAACTTGGTCAGTAGAGAGAGAAAAAGTACATCTTTGTTCTGCGGTCAAACCTAGAGTCAACAATAGTCATACTCCTCAAAATTCATTGGTTTTAGAGTCCAAAAATGTGTCCTTATGGGACAGACCTTCTCAAAGAAAATAGAATTCAAAAGTATGCTTTTGACCCTTGGTCAATGTTGGTCAAACTTCAACTACCAAAAAGTCAACGATGGTCAAAGGTGGTCTAGCTCCTTCAAACTTTAATCCTTCCTTTCTCACTGAAGAGAGAAGTCAAAGATGCTTCCAAACCCTCACACATGTGAAGAAGAATAGAGTTTCCTTAACATGTACAAACCGAACAGTTGGAGAGAGAAGACTGTGTGTTGATTGATGTCCAAATGAGGCAAGAGGGCACTTGTATTTATATGCAACTTGAGGGGTGTCATTTCATCCATAAGATGTGTCATTTTACTCTAGGTTGACCTTGACAATTTTGTAGTTGTGGGCTTGACCTCAAAAATCCACTTTTCCTTATCCAAATTGAGTGCTTCAAAATTTAATTTTGGTCCTCTCAGGTCCATTATGTTGTAGAATTATGGTGACTTGTTTTAAATTGCTAAACAAAATCTACATGGAATATTTTAATCAATTAGCATTATTGATTTCTTTGACTTGAAATTCCTCATTATTGTCTTCAAGTTAGTAATGTTGCACAGTAAATTATTATTAGACACACATGCATGAAAATGAATTTTTATTTTGCATGGATTAGAATTGTGATGGATGATAATTTTTGGATCGTAATTGTTACATCTATTATAAGGTCTTGTTTCCCTTCATTATTGTCATGAAAAACATTTTCATGGAATTTTTTTTTTTTTTTTTAATTCCCTTATATGTACTAGCTGGAGGATAGATGTATATTTTCTATGCTTACTCTTAATGCATAAAACTTGTTTATGTAAATGAAAAAAATTAAAAGGACCAATGCCTTCTTACATTGTTCAAGTATTGAGAAACATTAATTCATGTAAAAATTAAAATGTATCTTGAGTATATTTGACGAGATGTTTCATAAATAAAATGATTTTGTGAAGGGTATAGTTTTATGAAGTATGGTTATGACTAATGTAGTTAGTATGATTAATGTAGTTAGTATGATTAAGCACAAGTAACTTAACGGTAACCTAGTGATGTCACTAAAATTTTGATAGCACAAAATATAAGAAAAAATGAAAGGTAAAAATGTTACAATGTCACTTACGACTAAAAATGTGAAGGTTTACCATTATGTGAACATGGCGCGCAATAGCACAAAATATAAGAAAAAATGAAAGGTAAAAATGTTACAATGTCACTTACGACTAAAAATGTGAAGGTTTACCATTATGTGAACATGGCGTGCAATATTTGTGCATAGAAGATATAATGGTGTTTTTTCTAAAATGAATACTTGATTATTATGGGAAAAATTTGAATGAATACTTGATTATTATTGGAAAAATTTGAATGAAAACCAACCACGAGACATGAAATTTCAATTATGATTCTTGATAATGGTTGGAATTCGGGGATGCCCTAATTAAATGCCAAAACCATGAGGATGCTCCGGTAGTAAGGCCTAAAATTTTTCAGGGAATCATGAGCTAGTACAAAACATGAGTCAGTAATTGAAAAATGATTTAAGGAAACATTTGATGATAGTGGAAATCAAATTGAACTTTGTTTTCTATTAAATAAAATCTATACTAACAAGCTACATCAAGGCAAAGTGGTAAATTAACTTTTAAATGACGTTTACTATTTTCTAAGATGACATGGGGTTGAAAAGTGAAAAAGTGGAAAACAAACATTTTTTTATGAGAACGTAAATTTAAATATTTATGTTGATCAAATGAAAATGGTTTACTTAGTATTATTCTTGAAAATACAAGAGGATCCATCATGTGATAGATTCCTAACTACCATGAATTTGTTAGAATAATTTATGTTCCTATAGGAGACAAAAGATCATAGAAAAAGGAAAAAATCCTCCATTTTACCAAGAGAGATGACCTTATTTGGTTGACCTGACCATTAAAAGGCAACATGATCAGAGATGAATTTTATGGGTGGAAGATGTATGAAAGTGATTGTGGGGTATAAAGGAAGTCGGAATTAGAAGGTACCAGTGGGAGGTAAAGACTGGACCTATACCTAGAACTAGTAGGATGATGCTTGGGTTGAGAATGTGTAAATATTTGAAAGATTTCTGATTAGTTTCATGACAGGAAAGGAACCTAATTCTCTAGAGGGAACTACTAGAATGTTAGTTCAATGCTTGAAAGGAATGTGGAAGCCTCTATTGTATTTCTAAGAATTCATGATGCCATACTTGCAAATGCCTTTAATAAAGGCTAAGACAATATGCACTTTCTGTAATTATGGCTACTTTGATTATTTTTGTGATCATAACTTACAGAAGTACTATGCTAAATAGTGACACTTGGAATTACATACATGATTGATAATTAAAAACATTATGATTAAAAATAATTTGATTGAGAAATACTTATTGGATTCCTTGGTTAATACACCACTACATATCATCTTGGGGTGATAGACTACCAAAGGCGTTTGTTTTCGGGCTAATAAACCACTCTCAGAGTGCTTTCCACAACTAATAAACCATCCGTAATTAAAATATTGTGTGGAATGGCGGCCATGGTTTCTAAGAATACTCATAAGTAACAACTATTTATTATAAAGACTTCTTTTTTCTTCTACAAAATTAAACCAGAGATAAAACGCTAAAAGTAAGAGTAGAATATTTTCATAATTATAGATATTTATGGTTATTAATAAAACATAATTATTTTTACTTATGGTATTTCCTAAAATCCCCTCCATTTTGAAGAGGAGGGATCCCTTTTAGGTTGTTCCATTGAAAAACTATCATGACTAGAGCTTTCAACTATCGTGACTAGAGATAGATCTCAAGAGTGAAATATAATTAAAAAGTAGATTACATAAGATAAAATAAATCTAAAGGAAAAAAACAAAGTTTCCGTGGGAGAAAAAGACTGGAAAAAAATTACATCGAGCACAATCAGGGGCAGGGGGAGTGTAACATCCCTAGAACGTGCATATTAACATTTTGCATCTATGATTTAAATAATATCATCATAATATTAAGATATTATTGTATTAATATTTTTGACGTGCGGTTGTTACTCTTCACGTGCTAGGATTAGCGCCAAAGAATCAGTTAGAAACCCCTCACCGCCCCGTTTTAGAACGATTTTGCAACTCCCAAATCCATCACCAAGAAGGAATTCATTGAAGGGGGGTAATTGTAAAGGTAGAATGTAGCAAATATGTTGACACAATATCTGGTAACAAATGTTGATTATATAGAGTGGGGAGTCTCACAACTCCATTTTCGAAGTAAATACATGTTACACGAATAAAACCCCCACAATTTGGATGTGGAAACGTTTATCTCTTCCTTTTTCTCTGAGTGTGGTGTGTTTTACCCCACAGATTCCAATTACAACGATATAATAAGGTGGGTAGTTTGTTTATCGGCCATGGTAGCCCTAAGAAAACCATTGTTTAAGTTTGAGGAGTTGATATGTTTGTCATAGAAAATTATCAAAATAGTGCAGTCTATGTTGGTACTCACTCCGTGTTGTTTACTTCAACTTCTTTGAGGTGTCACCATGGTTTTGACATATAACAACTGCATCATGAGTCTCATTGCAACAACTTTGACTAAGGGGTTCAAAGTATGAAAGCATAATTTGAACTATGATAAGAAAGTAATTTTGATGCGAGTCACTGCCCATTCTTTAGTTACTTTTGTGATATTTCTGAATGTACTGGATTTCTCCTAGGCTTATACTGGATACGCATATTTTAAATATTGCATGATGAATTTTAATTGGTTATTATATAGTTATGTATGTTATTCATTCATATGCAACATGCAAGTTAATATCATATAAATAAATTTGGTTTTGCATATTTGTAGGATGCATTTAAAATATAGACAAAAATGATGACAGTGTTTTATATTATTTTCATACGTTATTAAATGGGTAATAACAAGAATAACTATAGTTTAGGTTTATAAATATGGTCTTCTGGATCGATACCCATAATTTTTGGGTTAAGAACAGTAACTAGAATCAATATCTTGGTTTTGTGAATTTATTTCCATGATTTTATGTTTGTTAAATATAATAATAATAATATGTTTTGTAATAGTAATTATTGTATAGTATGTGAGAAATGCAATAATAGTTATGGTTCTGCATTTGGTCTTGCATTTATAAATAAAAAGGTTAGCTGGGGTTATGGTTTTTACTTTTGTCTATGCATGTGTAAGAAAGTGTTTCCATTCAAAGATATAAAATACCGTAGAATTTATTAGTAATTTTGACATAAAAATAATAACCTATAGAGATTAAATAATTGAAATAGAGATATTTTGATTTTCTCACATTATTTGGATAAAAAAAAATGTAATATTTTGGGTTTGAACAATTTGATATTTTAGGAATTACAGTTGGAATGCTTACTAACAATAATGTTTGTAAGGAAGAATCATGAGTTTCATAAAGAATTGAGTAATAATATCTAAACTAATCTCTTTTGCAATGATCAAACAATGGACTATAACTAATACTATTGCAGGACATGAAGTCGCTATATATAACTATTGTACATGTAGAGTGAAAGATCATCGGATGTATTACAATAGGAAACTTGGTTTATTGAAAGATATTACTAACTTGTTTTGGTTTGAAAAGGGTGATGTGAAGTGGGGAAGACGATTATTGTAGTAAAAGGTTGTGCCATGAGGATATTGTGCTTTATGAACTATTGGGTAATATGTTTGAGAAACATGACAACATGTTTAATGTATAGGCCTCTAGTTAGTGATGCTTGAATGAAATATTATGTTTCTTTTGTAAAATATCAGCAATGGACAAGAGATGGACTCCCTTGTTCCTATTGAGTGAGGGATTAACTCCCTCACAAAAAAATTAATAAAAATAAGAATTTGTTGGTTTTTTCCTTCAGGGTTTCTACGGTAATATCAATGTTCGTTTATGTTCTTTCCTAATTGGTTATTTTGATGATATTATCACCTTGCATAATGTTGGAAATTATATCATTCATCATGTTTTCAATAAGCCCTCATTAATTGGATAATGTTAATGATGCGAAGTTGCAAAAATTGCATTATGACAAGAAGTTGCACTAATGTTTATTCCTTTATGCAATTCACTATTACATTCCTATGGTTATTTCACTTAATTATTTTGATTATATCATTTGATAATTAGATTAGGAGTATGTGATAAGTTATTCATGGATGCTACATGTTGGTAAACTTGTAAAAAATAAATAATCTTTTGTATTTTGTATGAGGTATGACAAGGGATTTTACACCCATAAAATTGTAATGCATGATTTGTTGTAGGGCCTGCACATATTGTAGTGGCTAGTGATCAGCGTGGATTATTGTCTCCTTTATCATTAGATAGTGCTTCCACTTCTTAACAACCTATACCAAGGTATAGAGATCATTGTCATAAGTAGGGTAGTTAAGAACTTCTTGATGAAATACTTCAAGATGGTAGCATACAAGCTTTCCTCATTGAATCAAGACCACTCTCATAGAATACCCAATTGTGTTTGTCTTCACTCCAAAGTACTATTGCAATTTTGGTAATGACAAAAATGATGCTTGATTGATCTTATTTTTTAACTCCTTAAAGGCCCTTTATTAACGCTTCCCACACCAGAAACTCTTCAAATTTACTATTATGGCATGGAGTGATGTTGTTATTGCTAAAAATGAGGTTATGAATTTCCTTAAGTTTTGTGCTTCTGTATTAAGACCCTACCTTAGAGATACTAGTAGGCACTAACCAATTCATGATGACCTCCATCTTGGCAAGATCTGTCTTCAACTCTTTTCCATTTATCAAATATCTTAGCTAGACCAAAAATAGTTGTGCGAGCTCACACTTCTTGACGTTTTCCAATAGTTGGTTCTTATTTAATGTCTTTAGCACCTACATTAAATGTGAGATGTGATAATCTTAAGTAACATTGTATAACATCATATCATCCAAATAAAAAACAACAAACAAGTCTATAAAATGACACAATATATCATTCATTAACCTTATGAACATAGTTGGTGCATTACATAGGCCAAATGACATAACTAATAACTCATACAAAACTTGTCTAGTTTTGAAGGAAATATTCGAGGCATCCTCTTATCTAACCCAAACTCAATGCTACCCTAACTTTAAGTCCAACTTAGTTAAGTATACGGCTTGTTGCAAGTGATCAATCAGATCATGTATTCTGGGAAGAGGGTACTTGCTATAGAGCATAATTTTGTTTAACACGATGTAATTAATGCAAATCCTCCAAGTCCCATTCTCTTTTGGCACAATGATGATGGATGACCCACATAGCAATGTACTTGGTTGAGTGATTCCATGTTGCAGTAATTGTTGCAACTAATGCTTCACATTGTTTACTTCTATAATGGATTGTATGTCTAGTATGATGTTTAGCAATGGAGATTTTTGAAAGGAAGAGATCTCATGCTCCACTTCTATCTTGGGTGGTAGCCCTTTCGACTCCTATAAGACACCCCTATACACCAATAAAAGCTCTTCTATTTATTGTATCTATTCCTTATCGCATCCCTCCAGGGATGACTTAGATACCATGGACTATTCTACAAACTTATTTTCTCTTAAAAACAACAGAACATATTGTTTGCTAGAACTAATGACAAAATGGTCTAGTTGCCAATTACTAGTGAGATATTTGACTTTCCATTGCAGGCATTGATATTGAAGGATTTCCATCCTTTATGAGGCAATATTGGTTGTCTCTCTACATGATGCACGCAACCGTAAAGTATATATAGGAACTCCAAAATACAGATCCACATACAATAGGTGGAACTACATCCAACTCTACTTCATCAATTATTGTACATCATATATACATAGGAACTTCTATAATTGTAAGCTACTTATCTACCATGATATATTGTGCATCATTTATATATAGCAAATTTTCATGTAGAAAGTTACTAGTTTATCATTAAATACTTGGGACACAAATAATATATGTATGCTTATAATTCAGTCTAAGGATGACTATCTAGCTAAAATCACATTCAAGCTTTAGTTCAAATGGACTTGTATTTTCTCTACACCAAACTAAAACTGACATCAAATCAGAGGAGAGGTATCAACATAATGATCCTCCCAATAATAACATCAACATAAAGTGCATTAATTCCTTAATCATTTCAATATCAACTAAAATTATGTTAATTATTTGCAAAATTTTAGAAGGTTTGTAGCATTATAAGTAGCTTTATCACACCACATCCAATAAACTAGTCAATGTTGTAATATGGATTTGTCTTAATTTAAAATATATCTAATACTCAATGTTATATCAATCTAAATTTATCTTCATTTGAAATATATTAAGTATGAGAGAATACAAAAAAATACATTTAAAATTGAAAATATAATTTATATATAAAAATAAGTTTTAAGAAGAATTAAAAAATCTATTTGTGTTTACCTGTGCTTATATACTTAGATATAATTTATATTTTTAGGTATCTAATAATTAACATATATGCTTCTTTAGAAGAGGCACTCACTTAAATCTTAAAAGGGCTAAATTTATATATAACTCTTCTAAAAGTTAGCCATTCAAATTATCTATAAAAATAAGTCCCATATATTATAAATAAAGATGATTATTACTACTTCATTAAATAATTATTTTTAATATTATAAAATTAATTTTAAAAAACACTAAATATAATTACTTTAGATTCTTTTTTTAACTAATTGCTTCTAATTTATCTTATAAAATATTATTTATATAATTTGTAATAATTATTATTTTTATAACATATTCACCATTATATCATATCTATATCATATATATCTAATATATATATATATATATATAAGCTCATAAAGGGTTCCATATATCTGATAAATTCCACAATTGCAAGGGATCACAATGGCTCTGCAGCATGACGACGAGTACGGCTGATTAGGTGTGGAGATAGTTATGGGTAGCAGATGGCAAGCGTAAGGGTACCCACGTAGCATGGTCCCAGGGCTACAGTCATCCCTCCTTTACCCCACTCCCTCTTGGCTTGCGATGGTTTACTGTATATTACAGCGTCGATTTGACCTTTACTGCGCATTCCCTGTTTAGGGCTATCGTCCCTCACGCTTTCACCTTTCTAGCCTCAATGGTTACAGGTAGCTAGCGCTTGGTCCCCCCCGACAACAATGGACCTCGATATGGTCGACTACTCGGAGGACCCATTACCGGAAGGATCCATCTAGTCATCGCCGCATCCTTCAAGGGTCGATCACATTCCATTTAGCAGGGAGTTAAACGAGGCCATAGCTGACCTGCCTTTGATCACTGAGCTGTTTAGCCATTTGATCATCCTTCCAAATGTGCCTCCTACCTGGTCATCCCTCTTTACCCCATCGGTTTCCCCGTCCTTGTTAGGCTTTGTTACAAGCTGTCTAAACCCTAACCTCCCGGAGTCTTGGGCTAACCCTCCCTACATCTCCCGACCTAGCAGACCTTCCTTTGTACTGCACTGCTCATCAACCCCCCTGATTTCAGTGCCTCTGTCCTCGTCTCACAGCCCTAAACCTCATCTTGGAAGCCCTATCGGCCCCCTGGATCTCACAAGCGTCCCTATTCCTCCCCCTCCCCCCGACACTGAGAATCTCACTGGCCCCGGAACTAACTTTGATGCGAGGGTTCCAATACCAGAGGAAGCAAGGCCCTGGAAAAAGGCAAAGTGTTTCAAATCGAAGATAGACAACATTTTCCTTAGGCTGGAGGAATACATTCAGTTGGCAGAATCCATGGACATCGCAGACAAGGTCCTAGTCGACAAGATTCGTGGTCGGAACTATACTGCAAAAAGACTCAAGGTTTGGGAGTCTGAGGTTTGGGGCCACCGACTAGCAAACATGCCCACAGTGCATACATTCGTGCGGGGCTGGTTGGTCTTTAGGTTTGCATGGCCAAATCACACGAATTGGGTGCTATCCTCATATTAGCATTTTGACCAAGCCCTAGTTCATTTGAAGCGATGGTCGCCCCTGTTCGATGCAGAATCTGAATAAATGAGGATTGGACCTATCTGGTTTAGGCTGCTAGGGCTCCCCCCTCATTTTTGGTCGGAGGAGATTTTTAAGAGAATAGGGAATTCGCTCGGTTCATACATGGGCTCGGACAAATCCTACCTCATCACGGGAAAGATGGAATATGCTCGCATCTTGGTTCATATGGATACGCGAGGAGGACTGCAAGAGTTTATCACCATCCAGTGGAGAAATTTCACTAGAAAGAAAATCTTGGACTATGAAGGTGTGCCCTACATGTGTCGTCACTGCCATAAGGTCGGCCATGTATACAGGGACTATCCCCTCAACACCAACTGGGCTGTGAGGTCAAGGGAAACCGAACAGAAAAATGAGCCCCCCTTAGAGCCTGCTTGGCAAGCACATAAGATAGTGGAACAGCCGAAACATGGAGCAGCTGAGACAACTGCAGACGTAGATCCGGGACCCAAAAAGAAGTGGGGGAAAGCTCCACTCAGGCCACCCTCTCTGTCATTGATGAGAGCTCGGGCAGCTTCAGGGGAGACTTTTTCTGTGGGTACGACTCTTTCTAACTCCCCTTCTGGTATCTCTGTTTGTGAAAATCATAATGTATTTGCATTGCATTCACATGAATTTTCTTCCCATCTTGTGGGTGGCCCGATGGCTCCCCTATCCCCTCCCTCATCCTCCTCCCCGCTCCCCCTCTACCACTCTGTTCCCCCTCCCCAATATACCCTGCCCTATTTCATCTCCTCCCTCCACAAACCCTACTCTGCAACCATCCCTCCTAGAGACTCTCCCTCTATACACTCTATTGCCCTCCCCTTGCATAGACCACCGCTACCCCACGCGCTCAAAAACTTGCGCACTTGGCATGGATGCGGTGGGTTTCAGGGCCATCCCCTTCCCCCTTCTCCCTAAGTTGCCTCACGGTCGACCTTCCAAGCTCACCAGGGCTAAACATAGGGCCAGAGAAGAAGTTGTTTCAGGCAAACAGCCCTTACTCGGGGTCTTAGAGTAGAGGATACCCCATCCCCCCTCCCTCCATGAAAATCCTTTCCTTTAACTGTAGGGGGCTGGCTAGCCCCAGGAAAAAACTAACCCTGAGGCGACTATTATCTTCTGAGCCTATGGACATTATCTTCCTTCAAGAAACTCTTGGACCTACAAGTTCCATAACACCCCTCCTGGAATCTTGGCTCCCGAACTGGTCCTTTCATTTCCTTGATGCAACGAGAAGATCAGGGTGGATTTCTTTAGGTGTCTGCACCCATTCTATTCAGTTGTTGAATGTCTGGGGAGGGGTTGGTTACTTGGGTGTAGACATCTACTCGTCGACCCTGGAGACCAGTTTCAGGCTCTTCAACATCTATGTGCCTTGTCATGACCGAGAAGGGTTTTGGAGGAATCTTCTCACATCCTCCACCCTGCAAGGAGACAATATCATCCTGGGAGGGGATCTAAACTGCTTGTTGGGTTTCACGGAGTCCTGGGACCACAATGCACAAATGGACTCCCTGTTGGCATTTTTCGAGAACTTACTAGACTCCCATAATCTCATTGACATCCCTTCTGCTAAGATCCAGCCCACCTGGAGGAAAAACCGATCTGGAGAGGCTATTTTGGCTAGAAGATTAGACTACTTTCTCACTGGAGAAGCACTGGTCAACAGAGGCCGCCATATTAGACAGTGGGTAGGTTTCGGAGGGATCTCAGACCACAAGCCTATACATCTAGAATTACAAAATGCCCGTCGCAAGCCAAAGGCTCCCTTTAAGTTCAACTCTTCATGGCTAAGGATGACAATTATTTGAAGGTAGTGAGTGACCATTGGAAGGCTCACCTAGTGGGCTCAGAAGGCCTTATAGATGAAGGTTTTGCACGAAACATGAACGCCCTGAAGGAGCTTTCAAAAGACTGGGCCAGGAGGAAAGAAGAACAAGACGGGTACCAGCTCAATACAACAGAAGAAGAAATAGCCAAAATGAAGGAGGAATCAAAGGGGATATTAAGCTCTCAAGAAGAAAAGGATAAGTTGGCCACCCTACTCCAAAAAAGGGCACAAGTACTGAATGACAGAGAGGAGAGTTGGAGGCTTCATAGTCGAGCAATATGGCTAAAAGCAAGAGACGAAAATACTAAGTTCTTTCATAGACATGCAGATGGGAGAAAGGCAATTAATACTATTTGGGAGCTTAAGAAAGAGGATGGTACCCCTGTTAATACCTTCCGGGGACTTGCATCCCTTCTAAAAGCTCACTTCCAAGGAATCTACAGGGAGCCCCCATCTGCTAACCTGGCGGAGGTCATGCGTATTGTTCAAAATTTCCCCAGATTCGTGGATGAGGAAGCAGAGCAGGATTTGATAAAGGAGGTGAGTCTGGGGGAGGTGGAAGAAACCCTCAAATGGCTAAAAAAGGATAAGATTCCTAGACTAGACGGGTGGACAGTGGAGTTTTACTCAGCCTTTTTTGACATTCTGGGACTTGAGCTCCTGAAATTGATTTAAGAGTGACGAACGCGGGGTAGAATGTGGGAGAGCTTCAACTCTACATTCATATCCCTTATCCCCAAATCTGATTTCCCCTTGACCTTTGATGACTTCAAGCCCATCTCCCTGTGCAATTGCATGTACAAGATCATAGCCAAAATTATTGCTAATCGCCTCAAGCTGTCCTATCTACTCATATATCCCTGGAACAGTTTTCTTTCTTGCAGAACTGACAATTCCATGAGGCAGTGGGGACTGCACAGGAACTTCGCCACTTAGGTCAGACCAAGAAGCTCAAAGGCATGATGTTGAAAATCGATCTGTCCAAAGCTTTTGATAGGGTAAACTGGCTGGACCTCTGTTTACTATTAACTCATCTCGGTTTCCCCTATTCTTTCATCAAATGGATCCTATGTTGTATCATGAATATATCCTTTAGTGTGCTCATAAACGGATTAGCCTCCCCCTTCTTCCATGCAGAAAGAGGCCTAGGGTAGGGATGCCCACTCTCTCCTCTACTATTCCTTCTTATCATGGAGGGTCTCAGCAGAACCATTGGAGAGGATTGCAGACAAGGACAGATAAGGGGCATAAAAATCATTGATGACAGCACCCTCACTCATTTTCTTTTCATGGATGACGTTTTGATCATACTAAATGGGGGCATCGGGGACACCACCTCTTTTCACCATTCCCTCAGCATCTTCATTAAAGCCACGGGCACGGTTTTGAATGAGGCTAAGTCCACTATTACTTCCACTAGTTTCTCCCCGCATGACGTCCAAATGCCCTCAGGAGATTTAATTTTACTAAAGTGCCTATAGAAGGGTTGAGGTATGTTGGATACAGGCTAAAACCCTTGGGCTACAAAATTGCAGACTGGACATGGCTCATAGCAAAAGTGGAGAAACAGCTCAACATGTGGTACCACAAATATCTCTCCAGAGCGGGAAGGTTGTTCCTCATCAAGGCGGTTTTAGAAGCCACACCTATTTACTGGATGACATTGGCATGGATTCCCAGGGGCATCCTGTCTCGCCTACAAAACATATGCTATCGGTTTCTATGGAAAGGGAATCAGCCAGGGAGAATTTTTGCATGGACTAACTGGGAGTCACTGGCCCTTCCGAAGAGTTGGGGAGGTTGGGGTATAAAGAGGCTGGAAACTTTCTCAAAAGCCTTGGCTACTAAGTTAGGGTGGCAACTGCTAAACAACAATAGTCTCTGGATGAAGTTAGCAGTGTCTAAATACATTCATCCATCAAGCGTGCTAGCTTGGATTAGGCAAGACATCAGGATGAGCAATAGCTCTAGCATATGGAAGGCAATCAATCACATTAAGGAACTCACTCGAAGCGGTCTAACATGGAGAATTAGAGCAGGGGCACAAATTCTGATAGGCGTGGACCCATGGGTGGGATGCGGTAACAGACACAGGCTCTCGGAGGGCCTGCGAGGAAATTTACAGCATAATGGCATACTATACATCAATCAGATCGTAGATGAGGTACATACTACCATCCTTCAGCAAGCTTGCAAAACTGCCACAGACTTGAACATCCCCCAATGCTGGGAGCAGAAATGGCGCAATTATACAAACGCATTGACAGAGGGTCATATTAGAATAACTGAAGGTGAAGATGAGCTCATCTGGGCACACGCTAAACATGGCACCTACTCTCCCAAGATAGGTTATCAAGTGCTGATGGAGAGACATATGCCATAGGAAGTGGAGCAGTGGTGGAAGCAATTATGGAAGTTGAAGGCACCCCCTCGAACCAAACTGCTTATGTGGTCTATCCTTCGTAACAAAGTCCCGACTGGGGCCAACCTGATGAAAAGATCATTCTCAGGACCATTCTGGTGCCATCTTTCTAAAAGCACCAATGAGGATACCAACCATATCTTTCTCCACTGCTCATGTACACAAGAACTATGGAATGGTTTCCTTTGTTTGATATCCTCTGCTAAGAAATGGCAAGGATCTCACCTCTCAGATAGCATGGAACTACTGGTGCTCCTCTACCTATATCAGACTGAAGAACATCCCTCTCCTAATTGGCTGGGCCATATGGATTGCCATGAACCTATCTATTTTCCAACAAAACTGCCCCCACTGGCCCTCTATCACTACCAGATTGCTTGCCAACTATAGCTCCATCCCCGAAGAGGACAAAAAGCCGACCCATAGGAATATCACACCTGAAGCCATTAATATAGCTCATCCATGGGCTTACTTTGATGGATCATCTCAGGAGGCTAGATGTGGAGGGGGGGCTATACTTCATTTGTCTGAAGCACACGTCTTCAAAATTCAAATGGGATTGGGAAGGGGTACAAACAAATTTGCAGAGCTCACAGCGGCCAAAAACCTTACATTATTTACATTGTCCAAAAACTGCCATCATTTACAACTTTTTGGAGATTCAAAAATCATATGCAACTGGATAAACAAAAAAGCACAATGCATTGCATACTCTCTAAAGCACATTTTGGATGTAACTCTCAAACTCATATCATATTTTGATGTCTTCTCTTACCGTCACATTTACAGGGAACACAACATAGCCGCTAACAACCTATCCAAGGAGGCTGCACATAAGGACGACACCACATGGTTGATCATGGAGGAAAGACATGGCAACTCCTCCCAGTACTATCACAAGCCATTTATAGAACCTGGCATATGACATACTCCAACAGTTTTTCTGTCTTTTGCACTTTTGGATCTATAGCATTGAACGGTCATATGTAATTATTCACTGTTTATTTTACTTTATCTTACAGCACAGTATGGCTCTCTGCCTGGAGCTTCATATCATAGATTCGATTTTGAAGCCTCATACACGAGGTGGAACATAGTTTTTGAAATGTTTTGGTTGTCCATAGAAACATGCTTGAATACTATATATGCTATGCATCTGCAAAAATACAGTTTCTTATCAATAAAAAGATTGCGACTTTTTCCACGAAAAAATATATATGTTTTATATTATTAAAAATTAAAAAATACTTATAATATAATTATAATTAAATATTTATAACCATTAAACTTTTAAGTATATGCAAATATTCTCTGAAAATTTCTATTAGTATCTTCAAATATTAGTTACTCATTCATTTATTAATTAAACCAAACTAAATTCTACTCTGTAACAATTAGCAGTAACATTTATTATTCTCCATTGTTAAATTTCAATAAAAAAAAAATTGACATTTGTAAATTTACTTAACAGATTGTAAATCTTATCTTATAGCCATGGTTAAAAGATTATATTGCTCTTATAAATTACTTTAATATATAACATATTTTCCTCGAACAATGAATTGTTCTTGTTTGTTCTCCAAATTCCCTGATCTCTTCGGGGAAAGATTTTAATATATAACATATATTCCTCGAACAATGAATTGTTTTTGTTTGTTCTCCAAATTCCCTGATCTCTTCGGGGAAAGATTTTAAATCTCGCACTCTGATTGGTGGGTGTTTTTGCACTCTTACTTATCGGTGGGTGTTTTTGCACTCTTACATGATATCAGATCCAGGTTGCATGCTCTTTCTTAGTTTTTTTTTTCCGGAGATCTCTATTACTAATTTACTATGATCCAGCATCATAATACGAAATGAAATGGCATCTTTTGGCGGTCCTTTGGGAGTTAGTTTTGGATCCGGTTTTTTTGTAATTTCCTACTGCTGCAAACTGATCTCCACATCACTGAGACTTCGAACGTTTATTCACAACCTCGTTTCACGTCAGATGTTGGATCCATGCATCTGTAATTGTTGTTCCTTACTCGGCATCCAAAGATTTGAAGAGAGTAATAGTAATCTGCAAATCTTATTGAGTACATTTGTTGGAAGAATCACCGCACCTCTACGGATCCTAGTTACTGGCTTGAAATGTTTATCAACACCTGCGGGTTTTGGTGTAACGTCAAACCTCCACATGGTATCAGAGCTTGGACTCAGGTTGGATTCCCCCAAGTTACATTTGAGGGGGGTGTTGCAAGAATCACCGCACCTCTATAGAATCTGTAATTTCCACCCAGGGGATCCTAGTTACTGGCTTGTAATGTTTATCAAAACGGCAAACCTCCACAACATTGGCCTGCTGTGGTGGATGCTCTAAAAGCAGATTGCCCACGCCTTTTCCCCACCCCTGCCTTGGCGGCACGAGAATCTCGCTTTGCTAAAACCATAGGATGTACTCTTGGTGTTATAGTCGCAGCTACCAGAATTGATCCCGAGTCTCCTATAGATTAAGACTAACAGTTACAGATTCACCATATAATTTAAAAAAAACAATAATCTGCAAAGTGAAGCTACCAAGGTTGTGGGAGTGGGTGTTGGCGAAGGAACGTCGTCGACCCGGTGATCTGCGAGGGGCAGAGGAGGTTTTATTTGCTGCGTTTGGTGCGAAGACATGGTAGCATCTTTTTTCGATTCTCAATAGTTGGTAACGCCTTCGACAAGGAGATAGCCCTCTCTCCCATGTAGTCTACCTGCAGTTTTCCGCTGACCTTGGGTTCTCCTTATACATGCAGCTGAATTTCTCTATGAAGGATCTCCATTGATAAATCCTAGGTTACCATGTTCAAAAATGCTATAGTCCGTTGGAACGAAAGAATCGAGTAGCCTGTTTAGCCCCATCGTAATAGATGTCTAATCATTTGGACGGGCTGGTATTTCATAGGTGTGAACGAAAGAGTTGACCAGGTTTTTCTCATTTTTAATTTATTCAAACTTATTTTTTTTATTAAAAGGAACGTAAAAAATTTTCCGTGGGGCAGAAAATTCGATTGACAATATATATATATATTTTAATGAGAGTAAAATTGACTTGGAGCTAAATATTTGGCCAAAATTTGAGCTAGTTGGTCTTGTTTTATTTATTTTAAGAAGAGTATTAAATTGTAGTTGTTGTCAAAAAAAAATTAATATTAAGGGGAGTTAAGGGTGATAGAGTTCCTTACTCCTTATAATTATTATGTTTTTATAACCAATATTAAAAACCAACTGGTTTAAAAAAAAATGGAAAGGTTTTCTTATATGAATAAATAACCTGAAGAGATAGAATTGATTGAGTTGCATCTTTCAAACAACTTGTTAACATGAAGAGATAGAATTGATTGAGTTGCATCTTTCAAACAACTTGTTATTTCATTTTAATAAATGCATCACTCTCAAAGAAAGCGGGGATAAGAAGGTTTCTATATTTGGAAGTGTAAATAAATTTCACACTTCAAAATTGGAAACTATATTATCAACTTTGGTACATGCTTTTATTGAGGATTATTATGTTGAGGGCATTGTTGTTCTAATTAAAAGCATGCGGTAAGGAGAAAAATGGATATATATATAATCTTTTCAAAACTAAAGAGTTATTTTTAAGTTTTCTTATCTACCATTTATGCAACAAGAGAGTTCTTGGTGAATCATTCAAATGCCTAGCTTTAAGACATTTTGTAATTGTTTCATGAGAAAACAATCTAGATTTCTCTCAAGCTCTTCAAATTAAGTTTTTATGGCTCATAACTCTAAAATGAATACAAACCCACTCATAAGAAACCTCCCTTCAAGTCTCAGCAATACCAAGTAAAAGACTTTTAAATCGTGTACATTGATCTCTAAAACTTTTTTACACTCTTACATCACTTACTAATTACTCATTTATCCAATCAAACCAAATTTTATTTTGTAATGCAAAATGTTTAATAACAATTTAATATTTATCTAAAATTTAAAAAAAAATATCCACCCAAAATGAATCCAATTTTTTTTCGAAGTTGTCTATAATGGGATTTTTTGGAAGCCTTTATGGTCGGTTTTTCTGGTCAAAATCCGGTAGCAATTTATTGGAATCGCAAGTTTGATAGCTAGTTTCTGCACAATCAAAGCGTCCCAGGGGTTTTTTAGGATGCTGAATCCAAATATGCAGTTAAAAAACCATTTTAACTATAACAAATCAATATTTAACCTCAATTTCTTCCGCCGGATTCCGTCACCGAAATCGCCAAAAAATCTCATTATAGACAACTCCATTTTTTCACGTGATGTTTCTGAAATGAAATTTAGATAAATATACTACATATATTCAAATTATAAATTTACAAGTTGCATATCACACTGATGCTCATACTCTACTTTACAGACCCCTTTTTCTATATAGTTTAATTTATGTAAGCCATAAATTATTACATGTTTCATTAACAACCCTTAATTTACTTTGCCAAATCTCATTGTATAAAAAATCAATCAGCGTGAACGTTCATGAATGGCAAACCGTATGCCATCTCCTAGATCCAGACGAGTCTTTACATTAACCATAATACATTAAGAATTTTGATCCTGTATTGATTAACAAACCCAATATCCGATACGAACTTGAATTGGCGTATTAATCGAAGAACAGAACTGAATTGAACCACCGAATATTCAATTTTTTTTAGGCAATTTGAACTAATTTGGTAACTATGTTTAATTCTACTTTTCTTCATTCAATTACCAATAATAATGGTTTTCCTCAGCATGGGAGTCAATTTTGTAGTTGCCTTCCGACATGGGGATTCAGACCATTTGGAATATATGCTTAAATTTGACGTGGACAAATGGGACAACGATTTCTTAATCACATTATGGATTTGTTTTTAGGAGATTTATATATTTTTATTTTTTTAAACAAAGTCGGTTGTTATATTAGTGGCTGAAAAAAGGAGAGGAATTAGTGTTCCTGAAATACATTAGATATCGATGGCAGCTTGGGTCAGGGGAGTTACAAAATAGAGATCTCTCCTTGATCCTTTCCCTGCTTGTTCTACTTCTAAAATTACCTAAGCTACTATAAGTTCTTACATATTGAGACAACCAAAATTGACATTTGCAGAACATTTTAATCTATTAGAATATGACTGAATTGCCTTGCGGTGGATTCCTTTGGTTTTTTATCCACTTCATCCTATTTGGCACTTGAGGAACTAGGGGCTGCATTATTTCGCTTCTCCATCATATACTGCAGGATTGAAATCGATTCTTCCGCATGGCTGCATCGATTTGATAAGTGACTGAACTGTTCATGAAGAGAGGCAACACTATGCAGGAAAAGGTATATTTCAGCTCGATATTTCTCGTTCAGGATGTGATTATGGTCTTCAAGCCTCGTCTCCAAGATCTTCTGTTGATTCTCTAGGATGCGATGTTGGGCCCTGACTTCTTCTAATTCGACTTGCAAGTCTGCACAATGCAAACAGTCTTCATTGCGAGCCATATTTGCTATTGGGGGTGGATGGGATGAGTAGTAGTTGCAAACAAAGGTAAGGATAAAACTCACGGCGCAGGGGGCAAAGAGGATGGAGGCAACATAACACTCAACAGAATTTTTGAAGGCCTGAAACCGCCTGTAGGCACAAAAGACAGTCAGATGGGTAGAGAAAGGGAGGCTTGGCCAGAGGTTCGAAACGTTACTTAGAGGGCAGAGGCTGTCTTTGGAACAGAGGCAAACTAAACAATACTTCCCGCAGGAAACGACTTGAGAACAGGAACGCTTGGAAGCAAAGATAAAGCGACGGAGGGAGGAATAATTAGCACTGGTGAATGAAGGAAGGGGGAGTAATATAGGAGGGAGCTGAGGGGAGATGAGGCAGGAGAGGGGCCATCCAGTGATGGGATGAAGGAGGATATCCTGCTGGCGAACCTGAAAAAAATCCTGAAGGGTCCTTGAATCAGATCTGATGGGAGATTTGCCAGCGGGTATGATGAGTTTGTCACGCTTGATGTATGTATTGTGGATTTTGTATCCTTGGAATATCTTGTTGTAGAGAGCAATCCCATTGGCAGCCCGAGGAACATGATTCATTTCGACCCTGTCAGTGTTTTTGGGCTTGGTGCTGATGATTTTGTTTGGAGTCATGGCAAAGGTTGAAATGTTTCCTTGGAATTTCATCTTAAGGTGCCAACTGGCCTTCCACACGCACTATTGGTGCTGTCATCCGCCTTCTTATTAAGGTTTCGAAAAATATGGTAGTATTGAATGTCTTCCATTGCCTGGTGGAGGATTTGGTTGCATCTATTAATTTGTTGAAGCAGAGTGTTGGGAGAGTTCTGCTGATGGACCATTAGGCGGATTACAATAGAGGAGTCCCCAAATACCGTTGCTTTCTTTACTCCCAGTTCGCCTAACTCAGTTAGGCCCTGAAACAAAGCTAGAGCTTCAGCTCTGTTAGTCGAAACCTTCCCTAAACTCCACTCATAATGAAGGATACACTCCCCATTGGCTTTAATAATCAGTGCCCCTGCTCCAGCTATACCAGGGTTTGATTTTGATGCCCCGTCGAGGAACAAATAAAAGCAGTTGTTGTCTTGTATCCAATTGGCAAATTCCTGTTCTTTAAGTCTGACTTTCCATGATCTAGCTTCTGCTTTGTTCCGTGCCTCCCTCCTGTTACCTTCCTCTACATTATGATGTCTTTCCAAAATGTAACTTATTAAGTCTCGTTCCTCCACACTGTATTTTGTTGCATCGATTTTTCCGATGGTGTTGATTGAAATAGTTTCCAGAGCAAGGATTTTGGCTTTGCTGCAGAGTGTTCGTGTATTTGAGCTCTTATCTTGAATTGTTTTTTTTTTCTAGCTAGCCAGATTCGCCACAGCAAGGTGTGAGGGAGAGTGTTCCATACTCTCTTCACCAAGTTGCTTCTTTTTTCTTTGCAGGGACAACATTTTCTCCATTTGTAGATTGTCTTAGCTATGGTGTGTTGTGGTTCCCAGTTTAGGTTGCCGATGGAGGACATATTTTTCGAGCATTCGACAGCAAAGGGGCATTCTATGAATAAATGATGCATTGCCTCTTCGGGCTTGCAATAGTTGGGGAATCCGGATGGGCCATTGATGCCTCTTCTTTTTAGGTTCTCTGCTGTTAGGATTTTGCCTTTCAGCAAGAGCCATATAAAAAGTTAATTTTTGGGAGAGATTCTGTTCGCCAAGCAATTTTCTAATGATTCCACAAACTCATCTGAAAGGTGTTGTTGCAAAGGTGTTGATGGCCTGCTCTGACTGTATAATTTGTTCCTGTTGAATCCCAGCGAAAGCCATCCATTTCATTTTCTTTGATAGGAGCCTTACTGTGGAGGAGCATCTTCAGATAGCTGAGACTAGGTTTTAAAGCATTGGGAATTTCTGGGAAGGACCAACTAGTCGAAACATGGGAGTGAGGGTCCCAACTGGAAATTTGAGCTAGATTATGGATACCTCTATTGTTGAGATATTTGATGATTGGAGTGGCCTCTTTATGCATGATCAAGGGTTGTTGCCCCAGGATTTTGTCAGTTCCAAAGTTGATGCTGGCTCCCCCCCTGGGACTTTCGAAATATTTTGGATCATAATAGGAAGTGCTTTCTTGCATAACCTCCAGATTTTAGTGGAGTCTCTATTGGAGATATTGGAGTCAAGAAGTTGCTGCCTGGGGGAGTTTAGATATTTTATCTCCAACACCTTTTTCCACCACGCTGAGGGTCCTGTTATTAACCTCCATATAATTTTCACACCAAAAGCCAAATTTAAGAATTTTGGTGATCTGATACCAAGACTTCCTCTACATGGGTTTGGATGACATGCTTCCAGCTAACTAAATTAAACTTGCTTTTATCATTCTTCCCCCCTTTCCAAAGGAAATGGAGAAGTGCAACTTCCAATTTGTGGTGAAAAATGGCAGGAGCCTGATATAAAGAAAAGCGATAAAGGGGAAGGGAAGTGATACCTGATTTAAGGAGAATGAGCCTGCCTACAGGGTTGAGCCACTGTGTTCCCCATTGCTGCACTTTCCTCTTTACTTTGTCAATGATCCCATTCCAAGTTTCAGCCTTCAGAGGGCCCAAACTCACCGGCATGCCCAAGTAGGAAAAGTGGGTCTATTCCAGATTGCATGTGACACCAAATATGTTTGCAATGCTATGGGTAACTTGGTTTGAAGTGTTCCATCCGTAAATACAGCTTTTGAGCTGATTTACCAAGCCTCTAGAGTACCCCATAAATTGATCTAGCAGTTTCTTGAATCATCTTGCAATTGTAGTGGAGGCTCCCCCAATTAATAAGGTGTCATCAGCAAACTGTGAGTGATTAATATTTTTTACTTCATTCCCAAATTTGATACCAGTTATGAGACCCACTCTTCTATTGTGGTCCAAAGCTTGACTGAATGATTTTGCCATGAGGATGAAGAGATAGGGGGAAAGGGGACAGCCCTGTCTGAGACCCCGGGAGGATTGGAATGCTTCACCTTGTCTACTGTTGATCAGGGGGGAGATCCAGGGCCCCGATATACAAGCAACAATAAAGTTAATGAAGGGAGTTTCGAAACCCATCTTGTTTAGAACAGCAATTAGGAAGGAGTGCCTTACTCTATCAAAGGCATTTGCCAGATCAGGCTTTAAAACGAATCATTTCTCTTTCCTGCATAGACCTGAGTGGATGGCTTCTTGAACAAGAAGGATGGAATCAGTGATATGTCTATTGGGCAGAAAACCTCCTTGATTTTCAGATATCAAGGAGGGAAGGAGGGGTTTGAGTCTGGTGGCTAAGATTTTGGTTAGAATTTTGTATGAAGAGTTACAAAGGGAAATGGGGCAGAATCTGGAGAAGGAAGAAGGCCGGTTTTCCTTGGGTATGAGGGCTACAAAGGTGGAATTGGTGAATCCTCCAAGTTTCCCTTTCCTTTGCACCCACCGAATCATCTTTGTCAGGTCTTTTTTTATCAGAGTGCAGAACTCCCTGTAGTAGCAGATGGGGAATCCGTCAGGCCCTGGTGCCTTATCAGGATGCAGGCTCCAAATTGCTCTTTGAATTTCCTCTTCTTCTATTTCTTTTCTTAGATTGTCATTCATCTCCTTAGTGACTCCTTTGGGCAGATGTTGGAGCAAGTCAGAGTAGTCTTCTGCCCCTTTGACTTCAGTTAGGAGGTCCCTGTAGTGCTTAGAGGCAACATTCTTTATGGCTTCTTGTGTGTTGTGCCGATTTCCTTCGCTGTCCAAGATGGTATTTACATTGTTTCTGAGCTTTCGAGTAGTGGCCTGTTTGTGGAAGTAGGATGTATTTTTGTCTCCCCCTTGAAGCCATAATTGTCTGGATTTTATGCGCCATTTGGTTTCTTCCTCCCTATTAATGTGGCTCAGTTGTGCGTATAATGCATTCTCTTGCTCTTTATTTTGCTGCGATAGTCCATGCTCTTCGATCCTTGCCTGCACATGTTCTAATTCATTTTTGACTTTCTTTTTGGTCTCCTCTGGCTCCTGATAACTTTCTTTGGCCCAATCTTTTAGTGCCTTCTTGGTTCTTTTTAATTTGATTTCCCAAATAAAACATGGCGAGCCTTCTACATGTTGGCTCCAAGTTTCCTTAACAATTTCTCTGGCTGCAGGAATCCGATTCCAAATAGGGCTGTATTTAAATGGAATAGGGCCAAGAGGACAGTGGGTTTCCAAAGTTAGTGTGATGGGATAGTGATCAGAGGTAGAGGTATTGAGGATGTTAGTGTATCCTACATAAAAGGATGAGAGGAACGAGATATTGACTAGAAATCTGTCCAGTCTTTCCATTATGTTGCCACTGCTAATCCTACAATTGCTCCAGGTGTATCTGCTATTTTTAGGAATAATATCAACTAATTCATGATCCTGAATGATGGTTTCCATACGGCCTCTGAAGGGATCTGGAGCGAAGGTTCCTCCCCTTTTTTCATTGGCATGCAAGATCAGGTTGAAGTCACCTGGGACTATAATATTTGTATTTCGTTCCCCATCAATGCTTGTCTTCAAATCATCCCAGCAAATTTCCTTTTCTCTGTAATGGTTGGGAACATAAACATTATATATGATTACTGTTTGATTCCCTGTTCTACTATCAAGAGTGATTCTGATCCAGTTCTGGTGAGGATTTGCTGAGGTACAGATCCATTTGCTGCTGTCCCAAATGGTGACAATTCCTCTGGAGGCTCCTCTAGATTCGCTAATGCTTCCTAAGTATTGTTTTTGCTAATCTATAATTTTTTTCATTTCTTGCTGATCTTGTTTTGTCTCCTGTATCAACATAATTTCTGGCTTCTCATTGTGAATTAGATCTCTGAGGGCAACTATTTTAGAGGGGTGCCCTAAACCCCTACTGTTCCATAAAAGGATTTTCATCATTATGCATTGGGCGTGTGGAGAGGTGCTCGCCTCTCTTGGTCTTTGCCACTTGTATCTTTCTCTTGGTGTCCAAGGATGAAGGAATCTATTGGAGCTTGTGTGCCCATTGTTATGTCCTTCTGGGCGTTCTCATCCATATGTTGCTTAGCGGATTTTCTGCCAGGTCTCGGTTTCTTGTATGTATCGCTGGATGCTCCATGTTCTTTTGAAGAGCTTCTGGTGATCCTTGATGAAAGGGGCTCAAGAGGGGTTTGAGAAGAGATGATCTGTGGTAGATGGGAGTCTGGCGGCTCTGAGGAGGGATTTTGAGGGGCGGAATCATCAGTGGAAAGGATAAGAAAGGGGTTGGAGGAGGAAGGGAGGGGCGGTTCAAGAGGGAGGGGCGGTTCAGGAGGGAGGGGGCCAGATGGAAAGGGAGAGGACGAGGAAGGACACTGGTTAGAGGGTCCAGGGTTGTCGGAATTCAAGGAAGGCTTGGGAGGGGGCATTGATTTCTTCTTTTTAATAGGTTCCTAGTGACCGTCTTGCTCATCATTCTCTGCATTAACAATTTTAGTGCATCTGTTAGCAAAATGTCCATATTCGTGACATACCTTACATTTGAATGGTATCTGCTCATAATCCAGTTGCTGTATACGGCTCCAGTCGTCCACTTTTAGCTTTATTGCTTCAGGCAGTCCTCTACCTAGATCCATTTTGACACAAATCCTTGCGTAGGCTTGCATGTTTTCCTTGGGCTCACTTCGGTCAATGTATTTTCCAACAACATTCCCTATGGCCCGAACTGACTCATCTCCCCAGAAATGGAGAGGTAGGTGAGGGAGACGGACCCAAACTGGAACGACACTGGGGATATCCTGTTCCAGATCGAAATCTGGGGTCAATTTATTGAGATAGAGACCCTTGGAATCCATGAAGTACGGCCCGTTCCTGAAGATCAAATCCTTGTCTTCTTTGGATTCGAAATGGAATGTGTAATACCCTTTTCTGCAGAATCTTATTGGTATTTTTCTTGGGATCTTGTCTGACTAGTTTCGTTCGACCCATCTCTGAACTGTTCTTGGCGATGGCCAAAGGCCTGTAAATTGCCCTATGAGTCCTTTCTCAGCAAGGGATAGCGCTGCCATGCGAGGAAGGGTTGGAGGCAGCTGAACTTCCTGAAGAACATCTAGCTTCTTGACAAATTTCGAAATTGCAGGTCTGGGGCGCTGGGGAGGAAGTGATTTTACCAGATCTGAGAAGGCTTTTTGAGGATCGTGGTCCTCCTGAGGCGGATCTAGGAGGGCCATGGTTGGGGCTAAGGCCCAGGCCACTGCGCTGTTGGTTGAGGTCGATCTCCTAGGGCACGATCAGGTGCGCACGCAGCTCCAGTGGGGGAAAATTGCTTGGAGATTTATACATTATGGATTTGTTTTTATGAGATTTATATATAGCTGTTAAAGATATTTTTATTTAACAAAAAAATATTTTAGAAGAGTTTATATTGTAACTCTGGTTAAGAGATGATGTAGTCAAATTTAACTACTAGTAGGTTATTAGGTTGTGTTATAACCGGTCCACTAGGAGGAAGAGAGATTCCATTCTTTCAGAGCATTTTGTTTCATAACTGAGAAAAGATAGCCAAGAGAGATAGGACATAGAGCACCCAGAGAGGAGATGTGCATTGTAACAACCAACGAGCTACAAATCTTACTTCTTTGTATCTGCAGCCATATTTCTAGGTAAAGAAACAGAGCAAGCCATCTCACCTTCTAGCTAGTTTTGTGTGTGTGAGCTTATTTTGTTTTTCTCTATTTTTCGTATGCATGCACTAATTACAATTAAGTCTACAGATTTTGAAGTCTAAATGAATTGCAATAGTATAAAATTTTCAGATTCCTATTATAAATTATAATATTATCATATATATTGTGAGAGTTGAATATCCACGACAATTTACGGATCAAAGTCCCATACTTTTTTGGCACAATATTGATGGGTGACCCACATAGTAAGGTACTTGGTTGCTGCAACTGATTCTTCACCTTCTTTGCTTCTATAATAGACTAATTGTATAGTACAATGTTTGGCAATGGAGATTTTGGCAAGAACATGATCTCATGCTCCACTTCTATTTTGGTTGGTGGCCCTTTAGGCTCCCAGAACACACCCTTGTACACCAATAAAAACTCTTCTATTTAGTGTATCGATTCCTTATTGCATCCTTCCAGGGATGACTTAGATGTCATGGACTCTTCTATAGACTTATTTTCTCTTTAAAAAAAACAAAACACACTACTTGCTAAAACTTGTCACATTTATGGTTTGGTTGACACTTACTATTGATATATTTGATTTTCCATTGTGAGCATTGATGTTAAAAGGATTTCCATCCTTCATGAGGTGATTTGGGTTGTCTCTCCACATTAAGACCACATCTCTCATGTGTATATAAAGACTCCAAAATACAACTCCACACACATTAAGTGGAACTAAATCCAACTCTACTTCATCAATTATTGTATATCATATATACGTAGGAACTTATCTATTAGAAATGAAAAGCTTCTAATTTTCCATGTTATATTGTGCATCATTTATGTATAGTGTTTTTTAATGTAAAAATTTGTTACTCTACCATTAAATACTTGGGTGCAAAATAATAGATATATGCTTATAATTCAATCTAAATATGACTATATAGCTAAAAGCACATTCAAGCTTGCGGTGCAAATAATAGATATATACTTATAATCCAGTCTAAAAATGACTATATAGCTAAAAGCGCATTCAAGCTTTTCTTAAAATAGACTTAATTGTATTTTCTTTAAACCAAACTAAAACTGACATCAAATAGAGGAGAGGTAAACAAAATGACATCAAAATAAATTGCATTAATCACCTAATCATTTCAATATCAACTGAAACTAGGTTAATTCTGTGCAACATTAAGGTTTGTAGCATTATAAATAACTTTATCGCATGATATCCAATACACTACTCAATGTTGCAATATGGATATATCTTAATTTAAAATAATCTAGTGCTCAGTGTAGCAATCTAAATTTATCTTCATTTGAAATATATTAGGTATTAAAAGAGATAAACCAAAAAAAAACATTAATTTTTTTTATCGCATAATATCCAATACATTACTCAATGTTGTAATATGGATATATCATGGATATATCTTAATTTAAAATAATCTAGTGCTCAATGTATCAATCTAAATTTATCTTCATTTGAAATATATTAGGTATTAAGAGAGAAAAAC